>JAODAL010004134.1:0-161334 GCA_025379985.1 Phyllomedusa bahiana
TTGAAATAATATAAAACAACTAAAAAAAACTTTAGGATTTAAAATGTAAAAAAATCCAAACTTAAACATATAAATCATTGATCGGCGGTGATAATAACTGAGTAGCTATGTGACAAAAACAAAACGAAGAGTGAATACCCAACCTGTCAAATTGGATATATTTGTATCTGTTTAAATCCCATTGTATAGTACAGACCTAGTCTGAAAAGAAAGGAACAAAAAAAAAAAAACAAAAAAAATAGTATTACATATAAGGTGTGAAAATTGCAAGATAGAATTCATATGACATATATATTTTGTCAGTTCAGTTGGTGAGGATAGGATATCAATCCCCCCACAATAACATTATGTGAATCTAGTCGGCGTGAGTCTGGATGAACGAGTCGCCATATGTGAACATAACCTTGCGTGCATGCGTCTAAGAAAAACCAATCGCATTGTATAAAGGATATCTTACGTGTGTAAGAAAAAAAGATTGTACTGTGTAATATATTATGATGAAGGTGAACTCCATACTGTATAAGATTGGTATGTGGTAAAAAAGGAATGACACGTTCTATAGTGTATATTACCATCTACATAGTATGAGTAATAAATTACCTTAAAATATATCTATGTATAAAAGTGGGTAAAGTATATAGAAAAAACTTGATCTATCGTCCTCACATAAACCGCAGTGTGTGTGCAGGTATGAGAGAAAAAAAATAAAGAACCACTGAGTTTAGGTATGAGAGACAGACAACAAAAAAAAAAAACAAAAAAAAAAGAACCACTGAGTTTAGGTATGAGAGACAGACAAAATAAAAAAAAAAAAAAAAAAGAAAAAAGAACCACTGAGTTTACGTATGAGAGACAGACAAAAAAAAAAAGGAACCACTGAGTTTAATGGGTAATAAATACCAGTGTTCAAAATGTCGCAGGGACCTACATTCGGAGAAAACTCCCATCTGTAACGTAAGGCTATGTTCACACGGCTTAACTGTGGGACGTAATTTCGCCCCGCAATTACGCCGTGTGGCCGGGGGCGGGAGCGGGGGAGTGAGCGGGGGGCCGGCACTTCGCCGGCCCATAGACAATCACTGCTAGCTGCGCTTATACGCCGCTAGAAAGTGACATGTCAATTAGAGGAGATGTAATCCATAGTTCTCTATGGGGAACTGTGAATTACCGTAATGGGAAAGGGCCGTTTTCGGCCCTAATTGGCGCACTTCGGCGCGTAATTACGGACCGAAATACGGCCCATTTTAAGCCGTGTGAACATGGCCTTAATATAGAGCATAAAGCAACTTATTGTGAATGCTGATTTTGATCGTATGCTCCCTCTGACTTACAAACAATCAACTGAGAACTTAGTTACAAATATTGCTGTCTTTGGATGTTATGTATCTCAGGCTGCAGAGTAATAGTAATTACTACAGATTCAGTATAGATCACAGCTTACTGTGAAGCTACAATAACAGCAGTTAATGAAAATATACTAACTCTAAAGGTAGCACATAAAAGAGATGCATTGTGACCTACAAACAGTAACATGTTATATTAAACAGAATCCTAGAATACACATTGATGGAAATCGCCTATTACCATGTATGTGTAGAATATACCTCCTTTGATGTGTTGATTTTATTTGCTGTTATATATATTATTTTATTTGATGTTGTATGTATTATACTCATATAAATGTTCACTCTAACGTATCAATTCAACAATATCATTAAGTCCCTGTGGATGTATTGTCTTAAGAGTCTTAAGTTAAGACGAAACATCCAGTAAAGTTCCAGCCTTTGAAGCTGTTGGAATCTATTTGAATTATCAGACTGAATCATTCAATGGGTTAGGGAGAGTCGAGAAATTCCGTTAAAATGTTTTTTCATTAAAAGTTGGGCAACACTTTTTTTTCATGTCACCTTTTTGATACTGCACCTATGCCATTTTTAATTACCCTTTAAAGGCAAATTGTACGCCAACGTCGCAAAATTGCCGACATTGTAAACATATCACATTGGGGGTTTTACAAGATAAAAGGGAAAAAATTTAAGGGTTCTTCTTTTGTTATACAAGATGTAAGTATTTTTTAGTTATATGATACAGCAGAGAAACCCTTGGAATTACATGTATAACCTTCTTATTTATTACCACGGGAATTTTTTTTTACTGGGGAACAGAAGCGCCCGGGGGCCTACCAGTTTACTCCATGAGGAGCTTTAAGCCTGTACGAGAGTTGTGCCTCGATTTTGAACGCACAAATTTGAAAGGGTGCAACCTATTTTATACTAAAACATTTTTTAAAGTCCCCACTATTGTGCGCCGTCCGCTTCTCTTTTTTTTTTTTAAAAATATATATATAAAAATATATTTTAAAATTTATTTATTTTTACACACCACTACCAGCGGCACACAAGCAAAAAGGGAAATACATTAAGGGAAATCCCTAAAAGCTTTTAATTATCTAAAAACCCATGAAAAAACTTTGAGATTCTCGGTTCCATATTTTGATCAAAGGCAAGCCCGTCACATCGTTTTTTTTTTAAGCCCTTCCCTGGGGCGAACTAAAAAGCCATTGGGAGATGGGGAACTTTGGCCATAAAATTGGGCCCGGAAGATGGGGACATTTTTGAGGGACCAACACCCTTTGCGTCTTCACAGACCAAAAAACCCCAAATACCTCCAAGGGTTCAAAAATTTAAACCCTCGCCAGGCCCGGTGGTCTCTTTTTTTCTGGGCGCTTTGATTTCAAGATCCACTTCCACCGGCCCCGAGAAAAATGTAAAGGGCGATGCCCTCCCTGTTCGAATTACCGGGGGAAACCAGTGCCCCTTGACATCTAGGTCCGGGAACGGCTGTTCATGCGGCCCTGTGGATCCCCGAACGTTCCCGGCGAACCTACGTGCGTCCCGCACTCAGGGGGGAAAATTTCGGGGTTGGGGGCATTTCCTTTTCGGGCGGCCCCCCCGCGTACGAAACCTACGCCCTCATCTCGCACCTACAGTGGCCACCGCCCAAAAATTCAAGGACTTTTTCTCCCCTCCCCACGTGTGCCCAAAACAAGGTTCCTCCCCACGGGCCCCAGGCCCTTGGTCCCCTCTGCCTGTTCCGGATTTCCCATTACACCTGGGGCATGGACTTTATCAGACCTTCCTCCTTCCTCGGGAAACTCGTCATCGGGGGGTCATAAACGTTTTTCAAAGATGCCCCCATTTTTGGCCGTTTCCCCCGGCCCCTTCTCCCCCAATTGGGGGCCCTTTTTCATCCCATTTTTCCCTCAGGGTTTCCATCCCACATCGCCCCCGACGAGGGCCCCAATTGTCCCTAAGTTTTGGCGTGCCCTATTTCTCGTTTGCAAATAAGCAGATTTCTTTTCCGCAATCTCCCCCGACAAAAGGGCAGGTGGAAAGGGTAAACCAATCTTGGGGGAGTATCTCGGGACTTTGTGTCCGGACGCCCGGACAAACTGGGCCGAAGCTTTCTGGGCCGGATTCTAATAACCACGGGGGCTCCGACTCGACGGGGGGTTCTCCATTCCTTTGGGCTATGGTCGTCACCCCCGCCCCCCCCCCCTTCCCCTTCTGCCACGTGGTTTCGCCGTGGAAAACCAGGTTCAGGAATCGGGGTCATTTTTGGGGGGGGAAAACCCGACAAGCCCTTTCTCCAGGCTTCAGCCCGCATGAAAAACCCAAGCTGACAAAGGGGAAAAACCTTCCCCAAGTCCTCCCAGGGGGAAAAGTGGGCTCTCTTCCAAATACATACCCTCAAGATCCCTAACTATAAATTGGGGCCCGGGTTTTTGGGACCTTTCAGAGTTTCTTGGCAACGAATCCGTGTCCACAAGCTCTGCCTACCTCCATCTCTCCGATTCCCAACGCCCTTTTATGTCTCCCTCCTAAAACCTCTGGTCCTGAACCGGTTCTCCCAAGGAGCGTGCTCCGTCTCCGGTGCTAAGCCCCCGATGTTTTGAAGTGAAGGACATCTTAGACATGAAGACCATCGGGGGTTTAAGGATTCTTTCTTGTAGATTGGAGGGGCTTCGGCCCCGAAGAGAGGTCCTGGGAACCGGAGTCCAATATCCTGAACCGTGATCTGATCCGTAAGTTCCTTCAGCCTAAAAAGAGGGGGAGACCTAAGGGGGGGGGTATTGTGGCCGCCCCCCCGGTGGGCCCCCAGTCCGGGGTTTGGGCCGCGGCCGCGGACGGCGGGGGTCCGCAGCACTCAGAGACTCACCTGACCTCGTTCCTTTCCCGTCCGTGCCCTCTGCCGGCCAAGGCGCGTGTGCCCGTTCCCTAGGGCGCACGCTCGTTCTTGGAAATTTAAAGGGCCAGCGGCCCGGTAATTGGCTAATTGCTACTGCTAATCCCCTACTTAAGGCTACGCTCCACAATCACCCTTGCGGGAAATCTATGTTGCCTCGTGCCTTAGTAAAAGCATTCCCTAAGTGTATTCTCGCCTGACCGTGTACCAGACCTCTTGCTACGTTTCTCGACTCCGAACCTTAGCCGCCTGCCCTGACCTTCCTGCCTGTCCACGACCACGAAACATTGCCGCCAGCCCTGACCATACTGCCTGCCCACGACTACGATTCTTGGACTATGACTCTGTACCACGCTGCACCTCGGCCGCCATCGCAAGCAAGTCACGTTGGGGGTAGGACCTGGTAGCCTCACCCGCAGCAAGTCCATTCCGCTTTGCGGCGGGCTCTGGTGAATACCGGGGGGCTACTTAGACTCCGCTCCCTGGCGTGGCTTAGCTATCATTGCTTGGGGTGGTCCAAAGGATCCACTACCCAGCCGTTACAACAGGAAGTGGGAACTAAAGCTGCCTGTGAAGAGCAGGTTCTGTGAAACATCATTGTGCGAACGGCCTTTTAACTATAGGGTAGCAAAAGATTAAGGGCGACGTCTATGAATTCGCCTCCACTATTTTTTTGCCGTATATTGCCTGTTCTATAGATGTACGAACAGACGTATGGCCAAACTTGTCGCAATGTGCGCCTGACGACATATTTTATTGCGCCAAAGTTTGGTGCAAAACTGCCATACAAAGTTTGACGCATAACACGGTATGCACCAACTTTCATTCATACTGTCATATTATACACTCCTCTATATTTATTTAACCCTGGTGTGTCGGCATCAAGTTTCAAAAATGGCGCATCCAAATTCATAGATGTCGCCCTAAATGTTTACCATTGCAGCCAGGGTGGTAGTACCACAATGGAACTGTAACCTGTCGGAAGGTAAAGCTCTGGCATACATCTTGCATCTAAGTTACCACACTGGTTGCCTGTCAGTACTATCATCAAATGAATACAACATACTGTAACAGCATGCTAAGACACAACTGGTGGTGGGCCACAGTTTTTGGACTCCTGATGTAATAAAATCAAAAAAATATAGATACATAACACAGCACTGAAATCACACATTGATGATAAAGAAAGACATTAATAATTGCTCAGATAGGCTAGGAAAGCTGAGTAATGTGGTTTAGTGAAATCACCGAAGATGGAGGGGAAAAAAAACTACTTGCCGAGCATTAAAAAGAAAAAAAAAACCCCCCCCCAGTTTTATAGATTTATTCCTTGCTAATTTTACTGAAAGGGATTTTTAAAATTCTTGGGTCAGGTCAAATAAAACCAATTTGTTATATCTTAGTTTTTGGGGGAATATTTTTTTCTGGAAAATGATGGTTAATCACTGCTAGGAGTATCATTCAAGACTTTTACAAAGCCATATTCTCATTGTAACATTCAACTTCTCTACAGATTGACTGAGAATAAATGGCTATAGAGGGAATGAGATACAGGCACTTCTTAGAAAGAGCAGGTCTTACGCCTTGTGTCCTGTCAACCGAAGCAAGGTGTTGATCAAAGCCAAGTTACATAAATTTCAGTATGGGGGAATGTCACCATCTCAACTGCCTCTAGCTTCCTATCACCCGCTGCTGGGAATGGACGGGGTATGACTCCTATTTAACAGGGGTTCTTTTTTATGGCTAATTAATACATAATTTAAAATAATAAAAAAACCTACGGAATAAATATTTCATACTTTGTCTCAGCATGACACCAACTTTGAAACTCCCCAAAAGAGCAGCTGAGGACTCTTAATGAGCAAGAAAATACTGTATGGAAGAACACAAAGTTTTGCTCTTTACTAAGGTTGACTGTATGAAGTTTATCCTATAAAATTGATATTAGTATTTTATTTTTTATATTTTTTTCTGAATCTGAGAAATATTTTTGAATATTATTATTCAGTCTGCTGGTGATGGCAAACATTAGGGATGACACGTCAGAATTGGGCTTTGCCATATTTTTGGTGTATTTTGCCGCACAAAACTGTCCTTGCCCTATTCTATATATGTACACCAAAACCTGGCGCAGTTTACGCCAGGCCCAACAAATTTGAATGTGCCTAAATTATGCGCTTTACATATGTCAGATTTATGACACGTTCATAATGCACACTCTACACTCATTTAATGCACCTTAAAACTGGCGTTGCGGCCATTCATTTCTGACATGTCGCCCTAGGTCTAGAAATGACAACATGGGCAGGATCTTTTTACCTGCAGATATTTAATTTATTGGTCTATTAAAGTGTCTCAAAATAAAAGGCAATTAAATAATTTTACAACCCGGACCCCGTAATGTATTTAGACCTTATACTAGACCCCAAAATAAAATAAGACCCTCTGACCCTCAATTAATTCAGACACTTTTCAAATGTACTCATAAATTTAGGCCCTAGACAAAATAAGTTCATATCTCAGATAACACCCCAAAATCTAGACCTAACACCAGACACAAAAAACAGCCCCCAGCCCCTTAATAGATTCAACCCCCAGACTACACCCCAAAATTAACTCAGATTCCATACCAGACACCAAAATTAATTCAGTCTTTAGACCAGACCCCCATATTAATTTGATACCAAACAAGACCATTAAATACTTTCAGACTGCAAACCAGACTCTTAAATTAAATAAATTGAGACCCCCCTGAACACCTAACTTAAAAGGGTTCTCTCACTACAAAGATTAGTTTTCAACATGCAGATACAGGTAATTGAAGACTGTTTCCAAATACATTAGTCTTTTGATTTTACCTTGGTCATGAGATAAGAGAGATTTTATCTGCTCTGAGTGCCCACAGGTTTCTCTGGTAACATCCATAATCTTCCTTCCTGATTAGACAGTAAGCATGGATGGAGCTCACTCTTGGAGAAGATTCATTATCTCTAAAAAGATTAGCTTTTGTTTACAGATAATCAACTTTTTCACTCTTCAGAGCACTTGTAGCTTTGTTTACTGAAGATTAAATTGCCTGCACTTACGTCTTTGTAATGTCTAAGCTAATTATAGAGAAGCTAATCACTGCTATAGAACCACTCACAGCCTGACGAGACAGAGGTGAAAAGCCGGGTTAAGATTTAGGGGAAACAGCATGGAAAAAACCCCTTTTAATTTTAAAATCCTAGATTAAAAAATTTTTCCCGACCAAACCCCCTTCATTAAAAATTTTTAAGGGGGTTTTTTTCCAAAAAGTAAAAATTTATGTTTGGGGGTTAGTGATGAGCGAATTTTGTCCAAATATCGGTTTGCGGTTTGATAGTCGATATCAGGCCGGGCTTGGGGGCCCCCGGGGGCCGGGGAAACCCCCGGGGGGCCCCCCCCCCCCCCGAGCCGCGTGGGCCCCGGAGGCCCGTGCCCCCCGCTTTTCCCGGGGCCCGTCCGCCGCATCCGGGGCCCGAACCCCCGGACCTGCTTTCCCCAGGGGCCCCCCCGAGACCCGGCCCCCGGTTTGCCGGGACTAATGTCCCCAAACCCCAGGCCCGCGCGGGTCCCGCGGAGCCCCAGCGCCACTAAACGCTGCGCTCCGCTGCTCTCCCGCAGGGCTGGAGACCTAGGGGCCCTTTAGCCTCCGGGGGGCCCCGGGCCCCCACTGCTGACAAAGGGGGCCCGGTTTAAAGTCACTTCACCGCGCCGCCTATGCAGGGCAGCAGGGGCCGGGGGAACACGGAGCGGGGCGGAGCTTTGGGGCGGGGGCCAGGGAAGGGGGCTTTTTTTTTTTTTTTTTTTTTTTTACTATCTACAAGGGGGGCCCTGGGTATAAAAAGGGGGTCCCTGGCTAAAAAAGGGGGGCCCCGGCTAAAAGGGGGGCCCTCTAGAAAGGGGGGGGCCCGACTAAAAGGGGGGAATCACTGGCTACAAGGGGGGGCCCCGGCAAAAAAGGGGGGCCCCTGGGTACAACCGGGGCCCCGGCTTTAAAAGGGGGTCCCGGCTAAAAAGGGGGGGGGGCCCCCGGGTATAAAGGGGGGCCCCGGCTATAAAGGGGGGGTTTCCCCGGCCCATAAAGGGGTCCCCGGCTACAAGAGGGGCCCCGGCTATAAAGGGGGGCCTGGCAAAAAGGGGGGGGCCCCGGCTATAAAAGGGGTCCCAAAGGGGGCCCTTTCAAGAAGGGGGGCCCTGGCTACAAGGGGGGACCCCGGCTAAAAAAAGGGGGTTTTGGGGTACAAGGGGGGGGGGAAAAAACCCGACTACAAGGGGGGTCCCCCGGCCCTTTTAAGGGGGGGGGGGCCCTGGCTTAAAAGGGGGGGGACCCTGGCTACAGGGGGGACCCTGGCTACCAAAGGGGGGGGGCCCCTTGGCTTTTTAAAAGGGGTCCCTGGCAAAAGGGGGGGTTTCCCCGACTGCAAGGGGAGGCCCTGGGTGCAAGGGGGGGGGCCCTGGCTACAAGGGGGGGGCCCTGGCTACAAGGGGGGGGGGGGCCCGGCAAAAAGGGGGGCCCCGACTAAAAAGGGGGGGTCCCCGGCTACAAGGGGGAAAACCCTTTTTTACAACGGGGGTTTCCCCGGGGTACAAGAGGGGGCCTGAAAACAAGGGGGGGGGAAAAAAATGGCCCACAAGGGGGGACCTGACTACAAGGGGGGCCCTGGCTTTAAAGGTGGTCCGTGGCTATAAAGGGGGTTTCCCCGGTACAAAGGGGGCCCCCGGGGGTTTAAAGGGGGGCCCTGGCAAAAAGGGGGGCCCGTGCGACAAGGGGGGCCCCTGATATAATGGGGCCCCCCCGGCCTTTTAAATGGGGGCCCCCCGGGAAAAAAAGGGGGGCCCCCGGGTAAAAAAAGGGGGCCCCTGGCTATTTTAAAGGGGGTCCCTGGTACAAAGGGGGTCCCTGGGGCAAAGGGGGTTTCCCCAAACCCGCAAGGGGGTCCCTGGCTTAAAAAGGGGGGCCCTTTTCCCCCAAAAGGGGGGTCCCTGGCTATTTAAAAAAGGGGCCCTGGCTACAAGGGGGGCCCCCAGCTATAAAAAGGGGGGCCCCGGCTACAAAGGGCCCTGGCTAAAAAAAGGGGGTCCCTGGCTACCCAAAGGGGGGCCCTGGCCAAAAAGGGGGTCCCCGGGTACAAGGGGGGACCTGACTACAAAGGGGGGTCCCCCGGCTATAAAGGGGGTCCCTGGGTATAAAGGGGGGGCCCTGGCCCCACAAAGGGGTCCCTGGCCTTTTAAAGGGGGTCCCCCCCCAAAGGGGGCCCTACTTTCAAGGGGGGCCCTGACTGGGGAAGGGGGGTCCCTGGGTACAAGGGGGACCTGAACCCACAAGGGGGAGGCCCCCGGGTATTTTAAAAGGGGGGCCCCGATAAAAAAGGGGGGCCCTGGCTTAACTGGGGGGGTTTCCTTTGGTACAAGGGGGGGGCCTGACCCCAAGGGGGGAAAACATGGTTTCAAAAGGGGGGCCGGGCCCCATAAAGGGGGTCCCTGGCTAAAAGAGGGCCCTGGGTATAAAGGGGGTCCCTGGGGGGTATAAAGGGGGGTCCCGGCTAAAAAGGGGTCCTGGCTATAAAGGGGGGTCCCTGGCTATACGGGGGGGGCCCCCGGCTCAAGTGGGTCCCCACGCAAGGGGGGGGTCCCTGGCACAAAAGGGGGGGGCCCCGACTACAAGGGGGGCCCCCGGCTATAAAGGGGGGTCCCTTGGGTACAAGGGGGGGCCCCGGGTATAAAGGGGGGCCCCCGGCTCAAGGGGGCCCCGACTTCAAAGGGGGGCCCGGCTACAAGGGGGGCCCTGACTTTCAAGGGGGGTCCCTCTACCAAAGGGGGGTCCCCCGGCTAAAAAAGGGGGTCCCTGGCTATAAAGGGGGTCCCTTGGCTAAAGGGGGGCCCTGGGGTTTATAAAGGGGGGCCCTGGGTACAAGGGGGCCCCGACTACAAAGGGGGGCCCTGGCCCTACAAGGCGGGGCCCCCGGGTACAAGGGGGGCCCCGATACAAGGGGGGTCCCTTTTGGGTCAAAGGGGGGGGGGTCCCCCGGCTATAAAGGGGGGCCCCGGGATAAAGGGGGCCCTGACTACAAGGGGTCCCTGGGTACAAGGGGGGGGCCCTGGCTAAAAAGGGAGTCCCTGGCTACCCAAAGGGGGGTCCCTGGGTGAAAAAGGGGGGGCCCCGACTGCAAGGGGGGTCCCTGGGGACAAGGGGGGGGAGATACAAGGGGGGGGCCCCGACCCACAAGGGGGGCCCCCGACTACAAGGGGAGGCCCCGATTTCAAGGGGGGGCCCTGGCTACAAAGGGGGGGGCCCTGACTACAAAGGGGGGCCCTGGCTACAAAGGGGGGGGGCCCTGACAACAAAGGGGGGTCCCGGGTGCAAAGGGGGGGCCCCGGTTAAAAGGGGGGCTTTTGACTACAAAAAAGGCCCTAATACAAAAGGGGTCCCTGGCTACCTACCCGGAAACCCTGGGTACAAAGGGGGCCCCTGACTACAAGCGGGTCCCTGGCTACCCAAAGGGGGGGCCCCGGCTACAAGGGGAAACCCCGGGCTAAAAAGGGGGCCCCCCGGCTACCTAAAGGGGGCCCCGACTAAAAAGGGGGGCCCCCGACTACAAAGGGGGGGCCCCCGGTTTCCCAAAGGGGGCCCTGACTACAAAGGGGGACCCTGGCTACCTACAGGGGGGCCCCAACTACCTACAGGGGGGGCCCTAAAAAACCTACAGGGGGGGCCCTGACTAAAAATGGGGCCCTGGCTACCTAAATGGGCGCTTTTACTACCTACAAAAGGGGCCCCGACAAAATAAAAGGGGGGGGGGGCCCCCGGGTACCCCAAAAACAAAAGGGGGCCCCGATACCTACACAGTAGAAGGGGGGGCCCTGGACCCTTTCCCGCAAAACTAGATAAAGGGGGGCCCCCAACTACCTGTAATTTTACCCAAAGGGGGACCCCTAACCCGCCCGCGAACTACCCAAAAGAAAAAACCTTAACTTCCCTGTATACTACCTCAGGGGGAAACCCCAAATGCCCTTTTACTACCTAAAAGGGGGGGGCCCTTTAAATGCTTGCCCGCCCTTTTATAAAAGGGGGCCCTAACTACCTCACCCGCTTACCATAACGGGAGAAACCACCTACCTACAGACTTTGGGGGCTTGCCTTTTTTTTGGCCTTTCCCCCCATTTAAAGGGGGCTGTCTTTCCCACCCTGGTTTAAAATTTTAATTTTTAAGGGGCCAAACAGGCCCCTAGTTGTCCCCCAAAATCTTCCCGGGGCTTAGTTCCCTCTCCCCACCCCCCAACCCCTTAGGAAACTAGGCCTTTTTTTTTTGGCTTAAAAACCCCCCTCCCACCCCCGGGAATTTGTACAGAGGTTTTGGGAAAAGATAAAGAGGTGCCCGGAAAATTTTAGGATTCTAAGATATTTGTGTAAATTTCTCAGGGAAGAGTTGTGGGCCGGGACAAAATCATCATGGCAGTGGGAACGGATTTCAGAGGAAAAGGGAAAAAGAAAAGCCTCATGAAAGAAAAGAACGACTCCTCAGAAAAGGACGCTCCGGTGATTCCCCGTTTCAGGGGTTATGTTACTTCTATATTTGGGTCAGGCCCGTATTCACTGTAAATGTGATGTTACCCCCGGGAAATGGTTCGGACCCCTATGTGGGTTTCCCATATGGCGGTGTTTTAGGGTTTTAAAATGAGCTGGGTTTTTCTGACCTCCCATGTGGGCCCTATATGGTGTTGTTGTAGGTTATTAAACCCGAGCTGGGTCCCGGGCCGCTATGTGGTTTCTATATGGTGGGGGTTTTAGGTTTTTACCTGGGCTGGTTTTGATTTTCTATATGGTGTTTTGTAGGTTATACCCCGAGTGGTTTTTGACCTCTATTGGTCCTTTTAATTTTTTGGGTTTTTGGGGTTTGTTAAAACCGGCTGGGTCTGGGGCCTCTTTGTGGGGCTCTTTTATGGGGGGTGTTGTTGGTTATTTCCTGGGGCTGGTTTCCGCCTCTTTGGTCTTTTATAGGGGGGTGTTGTTAAAGGGTTTTACCTGAGTGGTGTCTGACCCCCTTATGGGGGTCTCTATTTTGGGTGGGGTTGGTTTGGTTTTATAACCCGAGCTGGTTTGACCTCTATTGGCTCCATATGGTTGGGGTTTTTAGGGTTTTTCCTGACTGGTGTCTGACCCCTATTTTGGTTTTATATTTGGTGTTAAGGTTATACCTGAGCTGGGGGTTGACCTCTATGGGTCCTTTTATATGGGGGTGTTGTAAAGGGTTTATCGGCTCCAGTATGGGTGCCAGCGTACATGGGGTTTCCCGATTTTACCCTGTGATTAAAGGGGTTTTAAATTTTTTTTCTTGCCCGGGGATTATTTTAGAAGGTGGTGAGGGTGTGACCCCGGGGAAAAAGTGGAGGGAGATATTGTAAGTGGGTTGGGGGAAGGGGTATTGGGGATGTGGGTTTGGAAAGGGGGGTTTGTATGTGGGGGGAGGGATATTGTAAAGTGGGGGGACCTTTGGGGGGATTTATGTGGGGGGGGAGGGGAAATTGTATGTGGGTAGAGGGGGATTTTGTTGTGGGGGGGGGGGTTTTTTGTTTGGGTGGAGGAGATATTTTATGTGGGGGGAGGGGGATATTGTATGTGGATGGAGGGGGATAATTTTATTTGGGTTTGGGGGGGGGGATATTTTATGTGGGGGGAGGGGGGGTATTGTATGTGGGGAAGGGGGTATTTTATGTGGGTGGGGGGGGATATTTTTTATGTGGGTTTGGGGGGTATTGTATGGGGGATGGAGGGGGGTTTTTGGTTTGTTTGGGGGGAGGGGGATATTGTAAAGTGGGGGGGAGGGGGATAGGTATGTGGGGTTGGAGGAGGGAAAAATGGATAGGTGAGGGGGTATTTTTATGTGGGTTTTAGGGGGATATTGGGATGTGGGGGGGGGGAAGGAAATTGGATGTGGGTGGAGGGGGGTATTGTATGTGGGGGGAGGGGGGTATTGTAAAGTGGGTGGAAGGGGGATTTTGTATGTGGGGGGAGGGGGATATTGTTTTGTGGGGGGGGGGGGGTGGGTTGTTTTGTGGGGGGGGGGATATTTTTATTGGGGGTATTGGAGGGGGTATTTTTTTGTGGGTGGAGGGGGGTATTGTTTTTGGGCTATTGGAGGGGGGTTTGTATTTTTGGCTGGAGGGGGGTATTGTAGTGGGTTGGGGGGGGGATATTGATTTTTTGGTGGGGGGGGATCTTATATGTGGGGGGCGGGGGATTTTGTATTGGGGGGTGGGGGAAAATTGTTTGGGGGGGGGGGGAAAATTTTATTGGGTGGGGGGGGCAAATTTAATTGGGTGGAGGGGGATATTTTTAGTGGGTGGAGGGGGTCTTGTATGTGGGTGGAGGGGATCTTTTATGTGGGTGGAGGGGGATATGGAAAGGAGCTACTTAGCCCCGTGTTATGATATGCCCAGACGTGACCTAGTTGACAATTTCTATTGTACTACACAATACCCGTTCTGTTTTGCACACTTTTAAATTTTGTGGGAAAATGGGGGATTTAAAATCCGAAGGCCGGGAAAATTTTCTTTTTACAGTAGGGGGGGCCCCCCAAGTTTAATTCCCCCGGTGGGCCCCCCACCCCCCAGTCCGGGCAAAATGGGTTTTTTTTATATTTTTCAGTTTTTCATGACGATATCCGATGTCGGAAAAAAGATTATCGCCGATGGGCCATTAAAGTCTATTGGGGGGAGGAAAAAACACCTTCATTCTTACACCCAAACAGGGGAGGGGGAACTGGAATTAACATCCACAACAGTAAACGGAAACCCTGCTACTTTTAGGGAAGACAATTTTGGGAACAAGAGTCACAAAAAAAAAAGTCAAAAGGGGGCTATTCACCCATCCCTTTCCCCTTTTCCCCAGCTTTACCCTTAAAAAAAACATGACTCAAGATTTAAAAAATGACAGAAGGAAAATATTTTTTTGAACCATTTATTTTACTTGAAAATGGATATTGGGCTATTCCTTCCTGGAACGCAGCAGACCCTTAAAACCCGTCCCCGACCCACAGGGTTAAAAAATGCCAGAAAAAGGGGGTCTTTGAACCCAAAATTTTAGTGGAAATGGGGCATTGACCCGTACCTGTCCTTGTACGCAGCAAAGACCCTTAAATCTGCATGACCCCCAGAATTAAAAAATGCCGGAAAAAGGAATTTTTTGAAACCCCCATTTTAGGGTTTTAAATGGACAATTTACTATACCTTTTCCTTTTACCGCAGCATGACCCCCTTTAAACCTTTTCGACCCACAAGATTAAAAAAACTTGGGAAAAAGGAGTTTTTTTTCCCCCATTTTAAATTGAACTGGGCATTTTAAATAAGCCTGTCTTGGAAATGCCGCAAAGACCCCTTAAACCTGTCTGGGCCACAGAATAAAAATGCCGGAAAAAAAAAAAGGGGTCTTTTAACCAAACCCTTTTTTGTTGAACTGGACATTGGACTAAGCCTTTCCTGGCCGCAGCATGACCCTTTAAAACTCATGACCCCACATTTTAAAAAATGCCGGAAGAAAGGGGTCTTTGAAGCATATTTTAGTGAAAATTTACCCTTGACTATCCCCTACCTGTTTAAAGCAGCATACCCTTAAAAAATTTTTAACCCACAGATTAAAAAAATGTGGGGGAAAAAGGGGTCCCTTTTAAACCCCCATTTTAAATTGAACTGGAATTGAAATACCCGTCCGGGCCGCAGCAAAAAAACCCCTTTAAACCCGTCTGAAACCCCAATTTAAAAGTTTCCTGAAAAAAGGGGTCTTTGACCCCCATTTTGTTGAACGGGCAGTGACTATAAACCCGTCCCGGGACCACAGCATACCCAAAAAAAACCCGCATGACCCACCCGATTAAAAAAATGCCGGAAAAAAAAAGGGGGTCTTTGTAGCAGTATTTTAGTGAAATGGACATTTTACTACCATATCCCGTAACCCCAGCCCGACCCCAAAAAAACCCCACAGGTGCCCTTATGGACCATCAGCAGAAAAATTTTTGCAATAAGAAAAAACCATATTAAAAACAACTAGTTTTCCCCCACTGCTGCTTTCTAGGGGCTACTTTTCCATTTTACTGGTGACATTGGGTTTCCCCCGGACATTAAAATTGAACAAACGAAACATATGGGGGAAAGTCCCCAGTAGGGCAAAAAGGGCCCCGTCTGAAAAACCTAGATTTTACTGTCCCAAATGGGTTTAAGGAAATTACTGATCCAAAGGGGGTGAGGCTTTTAAAAGTGAATAAGAGGTTCAGCTAGCAGGGCTGGAGTTAAAGTGGGGGGGGGTGAGAGCCCGGGGTGGTTTTTTCGGCATCTATTAACCCAGGTTCATTTTAGCGGGCCGGTTACAGTTTGGGTTCGGTGACAAACCCGGGCTTGGGGTTTTTTGCACTATTAAAAACCCACAAAAATGGCCCCTTTTTGAAAGCAAACAAAAAAAACTTTTATGCTGAAAACAGAGTGCAAAAACGGGAAAGGGGAGCTAAGACCCCCAGCCTTCCTCAGTACACAGTCAAAACCTGGGTAGTGCTTGAAAAAATTTTTTGCCTATGAAGCGCTTGCCCCTCTGTATGGGGGTGGACCCAAATTTACTTCACTTTGGAAAAAAAGGGGGCTTGACGCTCCTGCCCCCACCCAGGTTTCCCTTTTTCTTTTTCTTTCTTTTTCTCATATTTCTCAACTGCTGGGGGAAAACAAACTATTTTTTACATGCAAGTTTTTTAGGGAGTTTAAAAATTTTAGAAAACACATTTTTAAAAAAGGATGTAATCCCCCCACTCCTTTTTTTTGGGCTTTTTTTTTTAATTTTATTAAATGGGTTTGCCCCCACTACAGGTTGGGTGCAAAAATTAAAGAACTTTAAAAACAAGTCATTTTTCAAAATTGTCCCCTTAACATGTCCAAACCCATTTCCCGTTTTTAAAAGCAACCCTGCCCCAAAAAATTCAAAACATGACCCCTTCCCCCCCCCCCCTTTTCCCCGCCAAATGTTTTAAAATTGTGAAAACAAATTTTTTGTTAGAAAGCAAATTTTTAAAATAGGACCCCTAGTATAGCTATATTTCACAGCAACCCTGCCCCCCAAAAAATTTTAAACAAGACCCTTTGGCCAAAACCCTTTACAAATTTTGAAGAACAAAAAGTCTTTAGAAAACCCTTTTTTTTTAAAAGGACCTGTAGTATTGCTGTATTTTACAGCAACATGCCCCCCAAAAAAAACAAAACATGACCCTTTTTGGGCCCCTCTTGACAATTTTGAAGAACAAATGTCTGTTAGAAAACCCCCCATTTTTTTATAATATGGGCCGGGAGTAAAAACTTTTATTTTTAAAACCCAAAATGCCCCCCAAAAAAATTTAAAAAAATGGGCCCTTTTGGGCCCCCTTGACAAATTTGGGGAAATGAAATAAAAATTGCATGGGAAATTAATTTATTTAAATTTTTTTTTTTTTTAAGAGGAAACCCTTTTCTTTTTGGGAACGGAATTGAAGTAGACCGGCAACTAATCGGTTTACCTTTCCCCAATTGGGGCCACAACACATCAAGATTTCCGCCTGATTCAAATGTACAGTTTTTTTTGGGGACCCTGCACAGGGAAAAAAAATTGTAGAAACTTTAACCGGTACAAAGGGGGGGCAAAAAAAAAAAGTAAAAGGGACCATGGAAATAAAAAAACCCAGAAAGATTAGCAAGGGGTTTGGGGTTTTTTAAATTTTTTGCGAAAAGAGGGGGTTCGGGGGGACATAATAAATATGTTAAATACATTTAAAGGTCAATAAAAAGAAAACCTTTTCCCAAGAAATTTTTTTATAAACCCCGGGGCTGTTCCTAAACAAGGGGGCATCCTCCCAAAGTCTTGAAGGGAAAAAGTTTCTACATAAACATAGAAAGGGAAACTTTACCCGTAAGAGCATGAGACCCGGGAATTTTCCCCGCCCGAGGGAAAATTTTCCCTGGGGAATTCAATAACGGAGTTTAAAAAAGTTTTTGGATGCATTTCTGGACTAAAAAATTAAAAAAGGTTTTTAGGTTTTTGGTTTTTGGAGGGGGGATTGATCCAGGGGAATTTTTTCCAAATTTCCAATTGAAAAGACAATTGGCTTCTACCTCAAAGGGGGTTTTTTCCCTTCCCTGGGTCAACACCTTTGCCCCAAAAAGGCTGAACTGGTGGGACTCTCTCTTTTTTTTGGCCTTTTCAAACTAAGAAAAAAATGAAACTATAAAGTCAAACGATCCAAAAAAATCCCGGGGGAAAACTGATGCTTTCTCGTAATACTCCTCCAGCTGTGCTGAAGGTCCCTCAATATGAAAGCTGCTGCGGGGAGGACAACACCCCCTAAGGGGTGGTGTTAACTCGGGCCATTCCTTCCATTTTGGGGTACCCAAAGTCGATTGGGTCCCCGGCAAAATCCAAAAAAAACGGTGTTGAGGGGCAGATAGTCGTGCACCAAAATCTTAAAACCCTTTTTCTGTGTGTTGTGTGGGGCCCCATTACATTTCTTTTGGGAGGGTGATAAATTTAAAGGGTTGCCAAGTCATCCTTTAGGCTTCTGCCCCCAGCCCCTGCTGCTACTTTGGGAATTCCCACTGCTTCCCCTTGCGATATTGTTCCAAAAGTGACATTTTAAGAACTGGAAAACAGACGCAAAAAAGATTCCCCATTGAATTAAACCGCACGGTCCTTTCCCAAATTTTGCATTTTACCCCTATATTTGGGGGGGTGAAAGGAAAGTCAGGTTTTTCTTTTTACCGGGGGCAAGGAGGGGGGGCCACCCCCCGTAACTTTTGTTCAGTTGATGGGGCCCTTTAAAGCGAGGTTATGTTGAGGAAATTGAGCACCCAAACACCCCCATGTGGGGAATGGAGCCTTTATTTCCCCAAACCTCTGGGTCGGGGGCAAAAGCAAAATGATCTTCCTCATCTTCCTCCTTTTTCCCCCAAATCCATGCCAACCTCTTTCCAAAAGGGAGGGAAAATCGGGAACGTCGTGGGGCCAAGGGAAAACCCCATCCCCCTCCGCTTTCCTTTCCCCCTCAACACAGCCCTAACTTGCCCCCAGATGCTTTACCCTGAAAAGTAAGGTGCCGCCTTGCACCCCCCCTGGACCCGAACCACTGCCCCAATGAAGACCGATAAAGTTTTGAAACTGGGTTGGGGCCTCTTGATTTTAACAGAGAAAGGGTCTGTGACCGCATCTGTGTCCCTCCCCCTTTCCCCCTTTCCCGGGGTGACCCGCTGTTTTAGATGTCCAAATCGTTTCCCGTCAGAAACTCCTTCCCATTTTTGGAACTTTTCTAAAATTTTGCCCCAATGGTTTTCCCTCAGGGCAAGATGGGGATCTGTCCCAGCTGGGTGCCATCTTTTTTCCTGTTTTCTGTTTTCCCGGGTTTCCCATATAAACTTTTCAACCTGGGATTCACTGCTTGGTATTTTTGCTTACTTCCGCTTCCCGTCCCCCTCGCCTTGGGAAATTGCCATCCAGCCTTTTTCCCTTTATTGCAGTTTACCCTGCGCTAACCTTTTCCCGCTGCGCCCATTTTCACCTCTGATCTTCTGACCAAAGCACAACCCATTCCCTTTCCGGAACCTCCTATCCCCGCCTCCCGTTTTTTACCTTGCCCTGCCATTGGATTCCCAGTATACCCCAGTATCGTGACATTTCCAGAAAAGACACCACAATGCTCATGTGAAATACTTGCCGAACTAAACATTTTGGTGGCTTTTCAAGACTGGGAAGGGGTGCAGAGCCCACCTCCCCCTCTCGGTGGCCAACACCCCAGTCCACACCCTGCTTGTCAGGCCTGTGCCACTTTGTACTGCTAATGGCATTTCGCTGCGCCACAAACACTGGGAAAGTGGAGGTAATACCGGTGTTTCCATGTCAACAAAGACGGGTTGACGGGGGGGGGCGGGTGAGTTAAAGCGCCAGTCGGGGGGGAAACGGTGCAAAGGCGGAAGTGTTAGCTCAGACAAAAAGCCCTTTCCCCCCAGGGAAACCAACCTGGGTCGCTTTGAAATTCTGGGCGACGAATTTCCATCTTAAGGGGGCCAGGAGATTTGACCGTTATCGCACCTTGCCGGCACAAGGTTCTTGCACCCACCAGCACTCGGTCTCGTTGGAAGAGCCTCCACGCTCCTGACCTGTGTGTTGACGGTCTCCAAGACAGATTATTTCAACACGGCTTGTTTTTCTCTGGCCACTGATGCTACCATGGGGCCTTGGGGGAAAGAACCCTGAACCGCCCCCGCGGTTTTAAAGAGCGAGCGCTGAGCCGAGACCCACCTCCCCACCAGAGACATCCACCCAACTCACCCAGGAGCTTCACAGAGATATAGGGTTTGGGGCGTGCTTACTAGCCCATTATGGTGGTCAGAGGGATTTTTGCCGGACCAGTCAACAACCGCTGGAAATTTTAGATGACACTGGCTGCCGGGGCAGGGGGGCTTTCTGGAAAAGAAATGCCTCCCGGGCACGGGTATTGGGGGCAGCAAGGGCCCAGACGGGGGCGGAAAACCCATCTGTGCCCACCAGACAAAAGGGGCAACATTTCCAAGGCCAAAAGCTGGCAATCCAAATTTAAAGGTTTTGGTTTTGGGGATGGTTTGGGTTAAAGGTTTCCTGCCCCCAAAACCGGGGAACGAAGCGGGCTGCTAGACGGGGCGTTGTACGCAGCAGACAAACTGGGAAAAAGAAGGGGAGCCTGGGCTCTGGCGGGGGGTGGTTCTCGGGAACGGTGGAGGGTGAACGGGGGGTGATCCTTGCCAGACCTGAGGACATGGGGACTGAGGAAGCTTTGGGCGGGCGGGGGAGGGGAAGGGGCAGAGGGTGTACAGTGGTTTGGAAGCCCCGGGGTCGGTGTGGGCCCTTTTTTCCCAAGGGGTTCCCCCTTTCCTAATGCATTCGCTGCATGTACTAACAGGGGGGTGGTTAAACACCTAATTCTTCCCCCTCTGAGCGTTTACGGCAAAGGGGGCATAGACACGCTGGGGAATCAGAGGCTCGAAAAAGGCCCAGGGTTGAGAGGTCCGAACCCTTTTTCCCCCGACGGCGTAACGAGGAGGGGTTTTTCCGCTGAAAAAGGGCCCGGGGCGGAAAATCCAGGGGAAACCTTGTCCCGCCCAAACCCTCTCCCTTTTTTAGGCGGGAACCGTACTGACACTCCCCCATCGCCCCTTTCTCCCCCATGTTTAAAAGCACGCCAAGAAAAATTTCCTGCTGAAAAGCCCAAGTTGGATCCGAAAAGGGTCAACATCATCATTTTACTAAACACGGGTCCCCTTCCTTGTGCTGACATTCTACATCCTGGAGCTGCAGGCTACAAGCAACAGGAGCAAATTGGTGGTCTGTACCCTGTATGTACCCTCCCATGTATGCCAAAAAATAAATTAGGGTTTTAAATTTTCCCACCCACCCCGGGGACCCAAATGTTTTCACTTAAATTTTTCCCTTATGTAAACCCCGTGGCTGGAGGCTAGGATCCTGGGGTGGGGGAAAACCCCCAAGGGCAGAGCGGGAACACTAAATTACGGTCCCTGGGGCCCTTTAATGGTGAGCTTACCCCTATTTTTTCTTTTTTATGTTGTTTTACAAGCAAACAGGAAAATTTTGCCGACCGCCCGGGTTTTTTTGCCGATTGCCCGGGTTTCCTTCTCCTCCCTGATGGAATCAGCAAATTGGGCTCAGAGCAAACAAAAACACCCCCTTTTGGGGGCCTTTTGATTTTTTTGAAATGCCTTCAAACCCCAACCCATTTTGGGCCCCCAAAGAGGCCCTTCAAAAAAGGGTTTTAAATCCACAGGGGTTTGGGGAAAAAACGAGTTGACTTTTGGGGCCCCTTTTCCTTAAATGAGGGAGGGATGCTGACAGATGATGAAAACATTTTTTGGCTTTTGACGGAGGACGAGAGGGTAAGACTGCTGGACGCCGGGTTTTTGCATTAACCACTAAAAACAGTTTGGGGGAATGCTGTTTTTTACTGAAATTCACAGGGCACCGACCCAGCATTACAAAGGCCCCCAAAAGTCCTGCAACTGGGCGATCCGCTGGCTTGCTGTTTTTCGCCAGCCCTGGAAGGAGCGCTTTCCTCGCACCTCTAACTCCCGTCCCCACACCCTATTTTTGCCCCGCTTACCCCCTGCCGTTCGCTCCATGTTTAGAAAAAAAAAATTTAAAGGGAAAGGAAGGTTTTTTACAGTCCTTATTGAAAAAACGGCAAATCACACTATTCTTAAAACAACCCGTGTTCTTTTCAGTCCCGAATTTAAAACGGGCCCCGTAAACTAAATTGAAAGTTTTTTAACAAACTACCCTACAAAAGCACGAACGCCAAACTGAACGCACTGATTTAAATAGAAAATATTAAAAAGTTTTTAAAAGGGTTACATTAAAGGGGTTTTTGCCACCCCCTTACAACAGGCGGCATTACTAAAGAAATAATGGGGTTTAAAAAAATTTGCGTACAAGTGCAAAGAAAAGCGCCAAAATGAGACGCACGGACGCAATAAAGAATTTAAATCTTATTTGGTTAAAAATGGCAAACCTTTGCACAACTGCCCCACAGGGGAAAATTTTCTAGAAAATATGTATAAAAACAAGATGCTTTCAACTGAACTCTTTGCGCCAAACTGAGACGCATGGACGCAATAAGATATTTAAATAATAGGGATAAATTTTGGGCAGCCTTCGCACCACTGACTACAAGCGAATTTTACTAGGAAATATGAAAAACACAATACGTCCCCAACGAACTCTTTGCCCAAACTGAGACGCACACTTCATAAACCTATTTAAAAATTATAGGAATAATTATCCGGGTTTTTGGGAACACTGACTGCAGTGATTGCAATAAAAATTAAAAACCAGGGAAAATTTCAAGCAGCAGAGGCTGCTGGCCAAAAAAGGGGAAGAAAAAAATTTATTTTTTCAATTGAAAATCACGAACACACTGGCTCAAAAAAATCTCCCTTCGTTTAAAAAAGCCTCCCTGCTGCCCCCCCCTCCCCCCCCCCCCACACCCCGCGGTACACACACCATAATATCCTAAAATTTTTCTCTAACAAATAAGAATGCAATTCTCAAATTAACTCTATTCATTCTAGGTAGATGGTTTCTTGTATTAAATGACTATCAAGCTTTAAACGCTTTTGGGTTTAAACGCAGAGAGAAAAAACCCCTGCTTTTTAAGTGTGATAGACAAGAGACTCAACAGGGAAAAGCAGCCATAGAAAAAAGATGTCACTGATTTTTTTTCAGCCAATGAGATCCGACACCAAAAGTGGGGACTTTTACATTCTCCCACCCCCTCATCCCATCGATTGCTGGCCGCCAAAATGACAGGAAACCGAAAATGGCGCGAAGAAAAAGATTATCTGTAAGATTGCACCAAAAATATCCGTGACGCAATTTCCAATCACCAAAAAACAGCCGATTTCAACTTTTGTCAATAATATCACTCATCCCTAGTGGGAATCATCTAAATTAAATACAAAAGATTTTCACCGTTCATCATCATTAAAAATTCTGTACCATTTTTGTTTTTTGCTGCTCCTTAGGTCCATAATGTACAGCTCGCTCAGGGGGTACAACCATGAAACAGCTCCCAGTCTTAGGCAAAACTCACACCGCTTTAAATTGGGCGTATTTTTGTCCTAAACGTGCCGGAGTGCGCAAATTACCGGAAAAGTCCAAGCATTACGGTAATCCACAGTTCTTTATGAGAACTAAAAGGATTAGTCTCCTCTCCCCTCGGCGAATACCCAGGGGGGAGTAAAATACATGTGAATTTCCAGCGTGAACGCCGCTGGAAAAGAATTCATGGGCCTTTATGCTGAAAATATCAGTACTGAATCACTGGAGAATTAACGCCAATAAGTGTGGATTTTGTAGGCAGATATTACAGACGCAGATTTTCAGCCTCCATGATATTGCGTGAGAATTCATCTGTGAATCTGCCTTAGGCATTGATATGTCAGTTCCTTTTCAGCACCGAATTCTTTGCGCTGAAAATAAATCTGAAAAATCAGTGACATATGCACTGCAATGAAAATTTGCCTTTAGAAACAATGTGAGGCGGATTGCAATGAACCTATTCTGCAGGAAAACTTTAAATCCACATCCAAATCAGTCATGTCAATATACATAGCATTTTGTATCCATTCTAGTGGCCTTTGAAAAAACTGCAATATTTCCAAATTTTTAATATGAATATTACAAATACATCAAATATTAAAAGAAAATATGAGTATACATTTGCATCATTATGAGATTGTACATTTTCTTTAATTTATAAGCACAAAGGGGATGTTCAAAACCCTATCACGGGGTGGGACACGATTTCCCGGTACGCACTGCAAAATTTAAATTTTTAAAAAAAAGGGAGTTTTAACTATTAGAATTTGTTGTATACCTACATTATTTTATGGTCTAGAATATTCTCAGGGAACACATTAAAGTCGCCAGTCTTTTTTCGAGCACAGTACATGTTTACCTTGCCAAGGAGCTTAACATTTCATTTTCTACCTCCTTAGCATACACCTGCCATTGACAGCTGAGTTCACTGAGCCCCCCGGAAACAAGTGACCCGTTGACTTTTGGGCATGTTTTTTTCGGGGAATTGTAGGAAAAAATAGCTGAGCCCCAATTTTGGGAAAAATTTGGGTCAGGGGAATATCTGGAAAAATTTGGGTATTTAAAGGGTTCACATAGACAAGAAAAAAATTTGTCCCCCCCCCCCCCCCCCCCCCCCCAAAAATTTAAATGAGTGAAATACTGCACTTTGAAACATTTTTGGGCATAATAACATTATTTGTGATCTCCCTGGGTAATTTTTAATAAAAAAAAAAAAAAAAAACTGAGATAAAAAATTTTTTTGCCTAAACACATACCTTTTCCAGCGGGAAATTTTTTATTTCAAATAAATAAGTTGTTTTTTTTCCCCCAACCTCACTTGGTTCATCATCCTCCTGTACAGTCCCCCCCAGTGCCCTTTCCCCTAAAAAAAACCTAAATTTTTTAATCAAAAATTAAGTTTATCAGGGACTTCTTTACCAATATTTATACATATGCCAGTGCCGATATTGGTAAAGCAAAAGGGTCAGAATGTCCCTTAAAAAGAGATGGGGCGCAGGGAACTTTGGGCATTCACTTGGTAGTACTCGTGTAAGGATTTTTTACTTCGGAGGGGGCACTGAAAGTTGCGGAAAAAAATAATATTTTTCCCCTTGCTGCCCAAGAGAAAAAGTTTCCCTCCCTTGTACAGCGCTACAGAGTTACAGAGGACAGGATTGGGGGTAGTAGTTTGGTTTTTTTTTTTTCTTAGTTTTCACTCCCCTCACTATACTCTCAGGGAACCTTTTAGTGAGGAGGGGGTTTTGGCTGGGAGATTTGGTGTTCCTTTTAAATTCTCGTGGAGCACACGGGTGTCTTGGGTAACTGCCTTCCCATGGTGGGTGAATTTCCCTTTGTATACGGTTTTCAATAAACCGGCCCGGGGACTGCGGGTTTAAGTTGAAGCATCGACAAATATTTTACTCCAAGCTAGGTTTTGTACACCAAAGTCAATTCCATTCACAAACTTCTGTTTCCTATAACGCATGAACAGTCCTCTGCAATAGGAATAGCTTCCACTAAAGTCCCATAATATCCAGGCGATTCAAGCAAAGACTTATTGCTATTTTAGGAGATCGGAGAATCTTTTGTGATAATAGGTTTTGGGGCTAGACCAAGAAATACTGAAAAAATAACGGACACCAACAAATTTGGGCCTAGAAGAAAATAACCTCATGAATTGAGGATTTTTATTTTGTACCACATACTTTCACTACAAGTCAAGTTTTGTATCCTGGAATACCCTTTTAAGTTCTTTGTTGGCTACACATTGTCTGGTGGGAAAACTGATGAATTTATACAGGTATTAAAACGGGAACCACCCAAAGAATGGTCACATGGTCATGAATACATCAGTCTCTGTTCAATAGTGGACTTCCCATGTTAGGCCTTGCTCCTTACTTAATGCCCTCATAGCACCTGGGACAAACTTTTACCACACAAAGGGTAGCTCAAAACAGCACATTACCAAACCAAAAAAAAAAGTTGGGCCCACCGGAAAATACAGTAAACATTTTTTCATTTTCTATTACTGCATCCTTTAAAAAAGGAGTTTACTGCTTGGAATCATTAGGCTCTTGCAGAGGTAACTAGTGCCCCCTCTTCTTTCTCTCTACTAGTTGTTGAAAATAATAATGTGAAGGAAATGTATGATTTGTTAAAGGGATATTCCAATAGTTGTAAAAGCTTGTTTGTCTGTCGGGGCATGATTAAAAATAGAACCAAAGGTTCATACACGTCCCAGACGCTCACGTTAAGTCGCAGCACCCACCCCATTCAACCCGGTAGTAACAATGAACCTTCATCATTCACCATAGCATCTACCTGGAGCAACCTTCCAAAACTACAAAGCTACCTTGTCTGGATGATGTTGTGTCGCACGGCATCTGACCTGCTCCCCCCCTTGAACTCTCCCTCCCCTGCCATGACCAGTCCCAGCCTCTTTTCCCTCCCTTTCCCAATTACGGGATCCCCAATTTTTATCGGGTTTTTTCAAACCAGTGTACCATCCACTTCGAGGTCCTAGCTCATCAGTTCCCATCTGATCATGCCAAGGTGGCATTTATCACCATCCTGCTCTCAGATGAAGCCTTTTTCCCGGGCCCCACCCCTATGGGAGGGGATTTACAAGAGTTTCTATGTGCCTTCCGCAAGATCTTCGAGCAACCTGGGCGCAACACCTGCATCATCTCTCCTCCATTTCAGTCAAGGCAACTCCACCATGGGCCAATATGCCATATAGTTCCGCACGTTGGCCTCAGAGCTTGCTTGGAATAACGAGGCCCTGGTTTCAGCTTTCTGGGGATTAAGGACGAGCTGGCTGGTGGTGACCTACCTACTACCCTGGACAACCTCCCCCGCTTAGCCCCCGAGTTGATATCCGATTTCAAGAGACAACAGACTTCGCCAAACAGCAAGTCCTCCAGGTCTCACAAGCCTCTGCACCTTGTACCTGCATCACCAAGTCTCCCTCACCCAGCACTCGTTTCTCAGCTAGTTGAACCGATGCAGGTGGTTAGTGTTCATCTCTCCTCAGAGGAACGTACTCGGAGATGCAGTCTTAACCTGTATCTTTACTGTGGTGGTACCAGGCACTATCTAAAGAACTGCCAAGTTCATCCGACTGCGCACCGGAAACCCAAGTGCCAAGGTTATGTGCGTGAGGTGACCCTGTGACTCGTCTGACCAAACCAGTCACTCCCAGTATTTCTTCTGGTGAAGACCGGGGGCCCCTTAGACTCTGCTTCCTGGCATGGTCTACACTTATACCATCTTGCTCACAGTGATCATAGAGGATCCACATCATCTACCCGGCATTCTAACCTGTTACAACATGACAACGTGAACAGTTCACCAAACCGAATGTTTCTCCTACACCAATTTATTCCCCCAACTCCAAGGACCCCCAAGGCTACTATGATACCAAATGTACAAATGTCATACCCTGTGAGTGATGATAATGATGTTGCCGTGCTGGAGGGTGTTGCTGGGTTTTGTATGCAACTTTGGGGCTCACCTTCTGCAACCTTCCTGTCACGTGGGGTCCGAGGGTGATGGAGCCCTTTCTCCTCTCAGCATATACAAAAGGGGAACTTTTTTAAAATAAAATTTCTTTACACAATAATGGTGCAAATAGATAAAAATTTTTATACTAAAGGGGATTAATTTTATACAGTTCGATACAGGTATATAAGGTCTTGAGTAAATGCAGGCTTGAACAGACTCCTTAGCTTCAGAGAGGGGGTTACCGTGGTTACTATGGATTTGGCCTTACCAGATAGACAAAATGAAGTAGACAGACCTGCTCCAGGGACTTGGGGTTTTTTCAGCCTTTATAAGGTCATGTGAAGGGTTACTTGAAGTTACTTGAATAAACTTGAGAGAAGATGACGCTGTAAAACCTCACTGACAAGCAGGGGGGATACTCATGAACACACTGACTTGTAAGCCAGGAATACATGGACGGGAATTGGGAGACCCTCTAACTCTTCACCAATCCGACAGCAGGCACTACTAAATACAGAGAATGTCCTACTGAGACAATGAGGACACGCATTAATCCTTATAGCTGCCTGGGAACAGGTTAGGGGACTAAACCTCAGGCCTGACAGGATTTCTGAGGTATCAGGGAAGTTAGATGTGACTCTGGCCAAGCCAGACTACCAACTGACCAACTGTCAGAACCCCCCCACAGCCTCTTGAGTAGAGGGGGGGCGGAGCCACTTTCCCCTGGCCAATCACTAGAGACGATTGGGGTTTTTCAGGGGAGGAGCTCGATCAAGCCAACACTTGTTTTAAAAGACATATGAATTGACCAATCAATATCGCCTAGTGGGTTGCTATGGAAACTGTAACAACACCTTCACGACTAGAGGTCAATACACACAGAATATCACACAAATAGAAATACAGAAATACATTGCTTGTTAAATATACTACAAGAGAGGCTTAAACTAGGATATAAACATGCAGGCCCTAATACACATAAACCAGGGTTGCAAATGGTATCAACACACCTCCTGACGCCTGACAAATACTGGACTGGGCCGTTATACAAACATCCACAGACTTCAAACAATCAAACTCTCCACACTCTCAGAACAACGTCCCCCCTTAACATGCCAATGTAAATGACCAGCCACCCAAAGGTGGGTGGGCAGCACTCCTGTTCCCAGCACCACGCCAACTGCTCTCCTGAACCCAGGGAAGGTCTTTATATAGTTTCCCCTGGGTTCTGTCTCCAGGTCAGCGTGACATGCACATCACTGTGTGCCATGTCATGCTGTGCCTTCCCTAGCTGCACTGGTGCAGCGCTTACGTGACCCACCACAACGCAGAGTCCATCTAGGATACCCCCCCAACAAACACCCATTCTTGACATACACCCACCAAACCAATCCTTCCCCATTTCCCATTAACAATGACTAACCCCAAGGATACATAAGACTCTAGGGTTGGATTAATTTGGTCACAGCAGCTGACAAAATATAAAACATAGGAAATATTTCACAATAATAATAATAATAATAATAAAAAATACAGAGACGTGAATAGTCTATAATTGTAAGGGTAGGTTAATTTTAACATTGAGAGATAGAATATCCAAAAATAAAATCCAGAAAATCACATTGTATAAAATATATTAATTTATTTGCATTTTGCATTGCAAACAAGACTTAATACTTGGTGGCAAAACCCTTGTTGGCAACCACAGCAGTCAGACGTTTTTTGTAGTTGATGATGAGATTTGCGCACATGTCAGTAGGAATTTTGGTCCACTCCTCTTTGCAGATCATCTCTAAATCATTAAGATTTTGAGGCTGTGACTTGGCAACTCGGAGCTTCAACTTCCTACATAAGTTTTCTATGGGATTAATTTCTGGAGACTGGCAAGTCCACTCCATGACCTTAATGTGCTTCTTTCTGAATCGCTCCTTTGTTGCCTTGGCTGTATGTTTTGGGTCATTGTCTTGCTGGAAGACAAAGCCACGACCCATTTTTCATGTCCTGGCGGAGGGAAAGAGGTTGTCACTCGGGATTTTATGGTACATGGCTCCATCCATTCTCCGATTGATGGGGTGAAGTA
This sequence comes from Phyllomedusa bahiana, assembly GCA_025379985.1. Taxonomy (NCBI): domain Eukaryota; kingdom Metazoa; phylum Chordata; class Amphibia; order Anura; family Hylidae; genus Phyllomedusa; species Phyllomedusa bahiana. Next base: position 28,974 of record JAODAL010004134.1, read on the forward strand.
GTCCTGTGCCTTTAGCAGAGAAACACTTCCAAAATATTATGTTACCACCGCCATGCTTGACAGTGGGGATGGTGTTCTTTGGGTCATAGGCAGCAATTTCTCTTCCTCCAAACGTGGTGAGTTGAGTTAATGCCAGAGAGCTCAATTTTTGTCTCATCTGACCACAGCACCTTCTCCCAATCAGTCACAGAATCATCCAGGTGTTCATTGGCAAACTTCAGAGGGGCCTGAACATGTGCCTTCTTGAGCAGGAGGACCTTGCGGGCACTGCAGGATTTTAAACCATTACGGCGTATTGTGTTATCAATTGTTTTCTTGGTGACTGTGGTCCCAGCTGCCTTGAGATCATTAACAAGTTCCCCTCATGTAGTTTTAGGCTGATCTCTCGCCTTCCTCATGATCAAGGATACCCCACGAGGTGAGATTTAGCATGGTGCCCCAGATCGATGTCGATTGACAGTCATTTTGTATTTCTTCCATTTTCTTACTATTGCACCAACAGTTGTCTCCTTCTCACCCAGCGTCTTACTTATGGTTTTGTAGCCCATTCCAGCTTTTTGCAGGTCTATGATCTTGTCCCTGACATCCTTAGAAAGCTCTTTGGTCTTGCCCATGTTGTAGAGGTTAGAGTCTTACTGATTAATTGAGTCTGTGGACAGGAGTCTGTTATAAAGGTGATTATTTAGGACAGCTGTCTTTAATGCAGGTAATGAGTTGGTTAGAAGCGTCTAACTGGTCTGTAGGAGCCAGAACTCTTAATGGTGGTAGGGGATCAAATACTTATTTCTCTCAGCAAAATACAAATAAATGCATTTAATTTATACAATGTGATTTTCTAGATTTTATTTTTGATATTCTATCTCTCAATGTTAAAATTAATCTACCCTTAAAACTATAGACTGTTCATGTATGTCAGTGGGCAAACTTATGAAATCAGCAAGGGATCAAATAATTATTTCCTTCACTGTATATATGAAAAGGAAAATGATTAAAAATGAAAAGAATATTTATTCATTTTCCTTTTCATATATACAGTGAAGGAGGCAATGTTTCGGCTTAATACATTTGTACACAGATATTATAATTTAATCTTTGTATATGCACAAATTTGTATCGATTGATATTTTTTGTATATGATTATCACTTTTTTAGCAATTTGTATTTAAATAATTTATTGCATTATTAAAGAGCACTGCCCATTATATATCAGATGTTTTCCACCCATTAATTGCTTGAGAAAGGCTCTTAGTGAGCCAAAATGTTGCCTGAAACCTGATGAAGTTAATATGAGACGAAACGCGTTGTTTCTTTTATAATAAATCTTTTTTATTTTAATAAACCTTTTAGCCCCGGTTCACACGGCTTATTCAAGACGGAATTGCGAGCCGTATTGCGCTCGCAATTCCGGCTTGAATAAGGGGCGGGTGCGGGGGCGGGGGCGCGGCCCGCCGGCCCCATAGACTTCCATTAACCACGGCGCGTATTGCGCCTAGATAATGTGCATGTCACTTTCTCCCCTCCCGGCGGATTCGCCGAGTGGGGAGGTGCGACGGAATCCACTGTTCTCTATGAGAACGATGGATTACCGTAATTACTGCGACGGATTGGCGCCAATCCGCGCCGAAATAAGCCGTGTGAACGGCCCCTTATGGTGTGTACTACCGGTGTTTTTTGCACTGAAAACTCTCCATTTGGGTTCACGGTGTCCACGTGTACCAGGTTCAACTTTTCTTGAACTACGGATTATTTCAGTTTATTTCACCCTGGGAGGAGGTTACATGAAGAGTCAGCAGCATTGCATCGAGGAATAATGAGTGGCTGGTGTCTTTAGAAACTAACTGCAACAATCGGGGTGTCTCCGAGAAGGCAGAGAGACGGAAGGCGGCAATATTCTATATTTCTGCGAAAAGGAGAGTTGTGCCGGCCATAAGCACAACTCAGTAAGGTTAGAATAACATTGTTGTATCTATCTACTTTTTTAATAGTTAACTATATTACACTACGGGAGTGCACACTCTTTTTGTCTTTTTTGTTTCCGAAATGTTGCCTGACACGGAATAAAGTACATGTTTTTCATTATCAAATATTTGCGAGTGCAGCAGATTTTCCTTTTAATTTACTCTCTCTCTCTCTCAATAGAAAATATATGCAGCACAACTTCAAGTATGGCTCGAAAAAACTAAAAACGTTTATTCCCACATGTAGCAAAACCGACGTTTCGGCTCCCTCCCGAGCTCTTTTCTCGCTGGCACCCCACCCTTGCTGTTTTTGAACATATTTGGATGTGCTGCTTTTTTCTGTGGATATATATATATATACTGATACTGTATATAGTGAGCTTGCGCTCCTGTTCGGCCGCCTCCTTGGACTGGTCTGGGGGTCCCTTTTAGCTCATAGGATTGCTGTCCTTTGTAGAACAGGTAAGGCACACCAACAAATGTCACTGACACCAGGATTCTCTTTAAACTGGCCTTGGCCAACTTTTATTAGGCACAGGTCACATACAAAACATAAACAAAATACAAACAAAAACCTTGGCTGTCTGGCCATTAGCTACACAGGTAGATTTCCTCTCTACTATGGTCTGGACCTATTGCCCAACCCCACAAACATACACTTTTGCCAGTCTCCTACTGGATATTGTGGCTTCTCTCCAGCCTAGGGGTAAGAAACTTCACCTTATCTCTACCTGTCACTTCCTTCTTGCTATCATCCTTCTTTCCCTTCTCTAAATTAAATTTTTCTAAGGGGAGCAGGGAACAGATTTCCACATACTCATCCTCCCAAATTTTGACTTCATGTCCCCTTTAACATGGGCCCCAAAGGGGCCCTCAAAGCAGACCCTGGCTCTATCATCCAAACTCACGCTATCGCCGAGCTGCTTTTCATCTGTCTGCACCAAAACTGCCACCCCTGGCTCTCGCCGTGGCAAATCAACACCTATGCCTATGCGATATACACCAGGAGACCTGGTCTCACCAGTCAACAATGCCGGCTGTACCCAAGCTCCAAAAGGTGAACCACCCGTCTCACCCACTGAAGTCTCCCCAACCAGGCCAATAACGCCCTAACCATCTCAGCCAGGTTCCTAACCTCAGAGAAATCTAACCCAGGATCCGTCACAGGTTGCCCCAACGGACTAGGGGAAACCGTGCCCTGCCCTGCTCCTAAACTGTCATACATATGAATAAGGAGAAATGCACAAGACAATACTCACCAGGCTGCGTGAGGGCTGTGGACCCAGCTGCTGATCTTGACTCCCGATGTCTGTAGTAGTGATAGCTTGCCACCCCCAGTAGTGATTAGCTAGCTGGCCCCCCAGTAGTGATAGCTAGCTGGCCCCCAGTAGTGATAGCTAGCTGGCCCCAGAAGTAATAGCTAGCTGCCCCCAGTAGTGATAGCTAGCTGTCCCCCAGCAGTGATAGCTAGCTGCCCCCCAGTAGTGATAGCTGTCCCCCAGTAGTGATAGCTGTCCCCCAGTAGTGATAGCTAGCTGGCCCCAGTAATGATAGCTGGCCCCAGGTAATGATAGCTGGCCCCCAGTAATGATAACAGGCCCCCAGTAGTAATAGCTAGCTGCCCCCAGTAGACATAGCTGACCCCCAGTATTGATAGCTGTCCCCCAGTAGTGATAGCTGGCCCCCAGTAGTGATAGCTGGCCCCCAGTAGTGATAGCTGGCCCCCAGTAATGATAGCTGGCCCCCAGTAATGATAGCTGGCCCCCAGTAGTGATAGCTGGCCCCCAGTAATGATAGCTGGCCCCCAGTAGTGATAGCTGGCCCCCAGTAGTGATAGCTAGCTGGCCCCCAGTAGTGATAGCTGGCCCCCAGTAATGATAGCTGGCCCCCAGTAGTGATAGCTGTCCCCCAGTAGTGATAGCTAGCTGGCCCCAGTAGTGATAGCTAGCTGGCCCCCAGTAGTGATAGCGGCCCCCAGTAGTGATAGATAGCTGGTCCCCAGTAGTGATAGCTGGCCCCCAGTAATGATAGCTGCCCCCCCAGTAATGATATCTGGCCCCCAGTAATGATACCTGGCCCCCAGTAATGATAGCTGGCCACCAGTAATGATAGCTCCCCCCAGTAGTGATAGCTGTCCCCAGTAGTGATAGCTAGCTAGCCCCAGTAGTTATCGCTGCCCCCAGTAGTGATAGCTGGCCCCCCGTCGTGATTTCAGCCCCCCCGTAGTGAGAGCTGCCCCCCCCAGTAGTGCTAGCTGCCCCCCCAGTAGTGATAGCTGCCCCCCCAGTAGTGATAGCTGCCCCCAGTAGGGATAGCTGGCCCCCAGTCATCATAGCTGGCCCCCAGTAGTGATAGCTGTCCCCAGTAGTGATAGCTGGCCCCCAGTAGTGATAGCTGGCCCCCAGTAGTGATAGCTGCCCCCCCCAGTAGTGATAGCTGCCCCAGTAGGGATAGATGCCCCAGTAATGATAGATAGCTGCCCCCCCAGTAGTGATAGCTTCCCCCCAGTAGTGATAGCTGCCCCCAGTAGTGATAGCTGGCCCCCAGTAATGATAGCTGGCCCCCAGTAGTGATAGCTGCCCCCCCAGTAGTGATAGCTGCCCCAAGTAGTGATAGCTGGCCCCCAGTAGTGATAGCTAGCTGCCCCCAGTAGTGATAGCTGCCCCCAGTAGTGATAGCTTCCCCCAGTAATGATAAATAAGCCCCCCCAGTAGTGATAGCTGCCCCCCAGTAGTGATAGCTGAGAAGCAGTCACTCACCTTTCCCGGATCCTCGGCCGAGCTCCCCCCCCAGCAGCCGACAGCAGCGAGCGGCGTGGGGGTGTGACGTCACTGCTCACCCACACCCCCTGCGCCGCTCATCGCTGCAGATGCAGAGCTCAGTGAGCCCCGCATCTAAAAGTGATGGGGAAAGCAGGGTGGTAATGCCCCCGCTCCTGCTTTCCCTTTAACAAATGCAGCCGCACGCTGAGCGCAGCTGCTAGGTATGCGTGGCCGGATTACAGCGGCCGCACAGACCAGATGCCGACCGCCCGGACTAGTCACCGGGCGGATGCATCATGTTAGCCCGGGGCGCGGACCGGCGGGGGATACGCTAAGGCCCGGTGCCGGTCCGCGGACCGGCGGTTTGGGACCCCTGTTATAACAGAATTCTCAGCCTGGTAATTACATTGACTTTGGTCGAGAAACCTATTTCCTACCTCAACTACTGTATATGTTATATGACCTTCAAAACTTGACATATTTGTGCTACAAATAAGTTATTACAATAATTTCATTTGGCCCACTAATTAAGTCTGTATCCAACCTTAGCTGCTCAATGTTTATCTACCTATTAGTCATTTCTAAATATTATTATGTGTACATGCTTTTATTTCCATAAAGAGAGTGGGATTCATCACCTCTTCATTATCGTAGTGAATTAGATGGCCTGATTTAATCCCTCTTCTGTATTCAAGTTCCCTTGGTGATACTTAATAGAATTCAGTGATACACAAACTGAATGCTTTTAAACTACTGCTAAATTGTATTTAACCCCTATTTATGGCACTAGAAGCATATTGTGGCCTAAGGTATCTATGAAAATGACAGTTAATTAAGATGAAAGCCTATAATGAACAAACTGACAGAAAAAGACATTTTATATAACTATTTTATCTATAGTTGATTATTTGCACTGCCCTTGGTCACAATACAAAACTGTTATTATGATGCACTTGTAGATCCTTCACAGAGCCATCCTATCTTGTAGATACTCTCAGATTATGGTGTGCCAGTGGTGTAACTTTTCGTGCATGTCCCCATGGCATGGGTTTGCGGCCGATTTTGCAGACGGTTTGCGGTTTTGCAGACCATTTGAAAAACCAGCCGAAAACTAGCACAACTGGCTCCTATTGAAAACCCGTGCAGTCCCCACTGCACGGGTTTTCCGGCCAGCGGTTTTTCCGCCCGCGGGCCGCCCGAGAAGCATTCAACATGCACATTCCTCCGTCTGGTTTTCGGATGGAATATGTGCAAGTGAATGTGAAGGGGGAGGGCTTTTCTCCGCTCATCGCGTAGAAAGCCTTCCCCCTCACGACCGTGTGCACTGCACACAACCAGACAAATGCCAGTCGGATAAACTGACCGGTATTTGTCCATTGCCTTGTAAACGGGCCCTAAGAGCCATGTCACCTGAGTAAATTCTGTAGCAAGACCCGAGCTTTCAGAGTGCCAGTTTTAATATTGGTGGCCCCCATCAGGCACTACAGGCAAATTGCAACTGCTATTTCAACATACAGCTTTTATAGCTCTATAGCTATTGTTATTCCTGTATGTGGTGTCCATAATTGAATGAAAAACACATGTGTCAAAATGTTGAACGTGGTCTGAATCTATATGACCTGGACTTTAGGATTACAGGTTCAGTATGATGGCAAAATAAGATGTCAATATCACGCTAAAGGGATCACATTTGGCTCTAGTGTAATATTGCATTCAATGTAAAATCAAAGGCAATTTATCACATAACATTTTCTTTGATGAAATAAAAATACATAAAATTGCCTTATGCAGCCCCAATTGCAAAAAAGTTGGGACACAGCCATGTTCACCATTGTGTAGCATTCCACCTTTTCTTTACAACAGTTTGTAAACATCTGGGAACTAAGGGTATGTTCACACGGCGTTTTTCAGATCCGTTTTTGAATCCGCTATTCGGACCCCAAAAACGCATCTAACAATGTGCAGTGTGATTTACATTCGCCATTCAGACGAGTGATCGCCGCTGTGTGTTTGCATCGCGTCTGTCGGGTCAGTCTTTCGGATGCGATCCAAGAATTGCATGTCATTTCTTGGAGTGGATCCGAAAGACGAACCCGACAGACATGATGCAAACACGCAGCGGCGATCACTCGTCTGAATGGCGATGTGTATTTTACATTGAAACTAATGTAAATCACAGTGCACATTGTTAGCCGATGCGTGTTTCACATTGCCGGCAGTGTTAAAATCACTGCTAATTGTTAGATGCGTCTCTGGATCCATTCAGACGGACCCAGACACGCATCACAAAAGCGGATGTTCACACGGACACAAGACGCCGTCTGAACATACCCTAATTGCTGAAGTTTTGGGAGGGCAATGTTTTCCCACTCTTGACTGATGTAGGATTCTAGCTGCTCAACAGTTCTGGGTCTTTTTTTCCAGATTTTTCTTTTCATAAGGTGCCATATTTTTCTGTTGGTGAAAGGTCTAAACTGCAGGTGGCCAGTTTAGTGCCCAGACTCTTCTTTTGAGAAGCCATACTATTGTGATTGATGCAGTAAGGGGTTTGGTACTCTTACTGAAATATGTAAAGCCGTCCCTGAAAGAGGCACCTGGATGGAAGTGTATGTTGTTCTAAAACCTCTATAAACTGCTTAGCATTGTGCCTTTCAAGATGGGTAAATCGCCTATCTTAAATCTCAGAGGTGCAGCCTTTTGAACCCCTCCCCTTTTGGCCGCAGGACATGGCGACTGCAGTTTTCATAAAGAAATTCAAAGTTTTATTCATCTGAAAATAGAACAGTTTTCCATTTTGCCTGAATCCATGGGAATTGGCCAAAAGACGTCAATGGCATTGCTTTCCATGGCCTCTTCTTTCCAAGATAGTGCTTTAACTTGCATTTGTGGACTACTTGGTAAAAAGTGCTCACAGACAATGATTTCTATATTAGCCCAAGTAATGATTTACATGACTGAATCATGCCTACTTTTTATACAGAGCCATCTGAAGGCCCTTAGATGAAAAGCATCTAATATTGATCACCGGTCTTGTCCCTTGTGCACATGGATTTCTCCAGCTTCTCTGAATCTTTGAATTATCTGACATACTGTATATACTGTAGAGTATGCACTGTGGATGGTGAGATATTTAAAGTATTTACAATTTTACATTAAGAAACATTTTTCTGAGATTGTTCCACAATTTGTAGATGTAGCTTTTCACAAATTGGTGAACTTTGGCAACTCTTTGCTTCTGAGAGACTCAGTGTCTCTAACTTGTTCTTTTTACACAAAGTCATGCATCTTAGTTGACTCTCCTTCTGTTTTCATTCGTACCTATATATTGTATATTTTGTAAATATGTATATTTTGTAACAAAAGTAACTTTTTTATTTAATTTACATTAAAATAAACCAATAAACCAGTATCTTTCAATGTTCCATATTATCAGATGTTTCATTTTAAGCTTTACATATAATGCATATACACACACCTTTATAAATGTTAGTTTACTGGCTACCCATGGTGGTTCTTAAAGGTTATTATATTATACATTTGCAGACATCAATTTACTGACAGTATAGAGCTAGCACCTATGCTTGTGATGGGTATTGTTCATTTCTGTAGAAGCCACTAATCTACTGAACATTCACCTTACACTACTGATGATTTAGTGGGGTCTGTTACTTGTGAGACTATATGATAAACATATAATAGTTGGCATGCAGCAGAAATGTGGGGGAATAAACAGTTCTCATGCAGCCCATAAAGCATTGCAATTTTTCCTACAGATATTGTATAAAACAATGTCATTGGACAAAGCGGTCGCTAGTACATGTAGAAATTTAGAGCTGTAGATTGTGGGTTTTTTGCTCAAATGTTCAATTTATCAAACCACTTCCAAACACTTTTTTCACTGTGGCATGGAACTTTACCCTGCTATAACAACCCCTGACTTTAGGGAATACTATTGCCATTAAGTGGTTTACTTGGTCTGAAACAATCTTTAGGTAAATGGCATGTGTCAAAGTAATAGCCACAAGGTTGCCTGAACTCTTTGTCGAGAATAAGAGCTCCTAGCCACTACATTCGCTTGACAGGAGAGCTCAGGGAGGATCTGAGGGTATGGGATGAATTTTGAGGTCCATTATGGTTGATGAGGTGGTGAGTGGCGGAGAGATTGACATTCACACGGATGCAGCGGGGTTGTCACAGTAGGATGAGTCAATGGGTACTGACACGTCGATTGCTGGGTAGTTGTGAATCCTCTGGGCCACCGCGAGCGTAGATGGTGGTATAGCGGTTCACGCCAGGGAGCGGAGTCAAAAGGCCCCCGATCTTTACCATAGTCCACCACAAGTCCTGGCGTAGCTACTCACGTCAGGGCTGAAGTGCAGGTGACAGAGTCCAGGCAGATATCAAGAAGGTACAGATGTGCATAATCATAGTCAGGTAACAGAGTCCCAGGTAGGTAACGGACTGCTACAACATCAGGAGAACGGCAGGAAATAGACTGGTGCAACAGCAAGAAGAGCAAGAATTAACTGGTACAACGGCAGGAACAGCAGGAGTAGAAGCAGGTAACATAGGGAATAGCTGTAGGTAACACAGGGGTTAACACAGGAACAGGAACAACAGAAACCACCAGCAGGACAGCAGCAAACAGGACAGGAACGCGACCAGTTGAGTACACAAAAACATGGGACAGAGCAAGGACCACAGCCTGCATGGAGACAGGACCGCAGCAACAGATACAGGGGACTGAGGACACAGTAGAGCCATGCTCATGCATGTGAAGACCGCGGCATGGAGCGTGACAGCAGCAAACAGGTGTAGTGCCAGGGGAATAGCAGAGACATGTCCTTGGTCCATGACAAGGGCCGTGGCAGGAACGATGATGTGGGGATAGGTTTTGGTGCCTACTACCAAGGAGATTGGTGTGCGGTCACTGGCCGGCAGAATGGGTAGAGGTGGACCTTCTTCGGAACTTAGCCTTGTTGGAACTTTTTCCAATTGTGGTGGCAGTGGATATTTGAGAGTGGATAGTTGGTGTGCGTTGCTTTGCCCTCAAGGTGTGGGTGGTGACCGGGCACCTTCCAGGTGTTGAGAGTGTGATAGCGGGCTCGTTTAAAAAACATATGTTGGACCCTAAAAATGAGAAACTAAAAAAGTTAGATAAATGGCATGGAAATAAATAGGCCCCCATTAGGTAGGTATAAAATCCCCCTAATAGGCAGCTAAGTATATAATCCTCCCACAGTAGGTAGGTATATAGGTACTGTTAGAATATGGGTAAATAGGCCCTCTCAGTAAGTTTACAGATTCATTCCGTAGGTAAAGAGGTATATAATCCTCTATTACGTATCAGTGGGTATATAGGCCCCCTCAGTAGATGGAGATGTATAAAGGCCCCACAGTAGGTAGGGAGGTATATAGTCCCCCGTTAGGTAACTATATAGACCCGCTCAGTAGGTAGGTAAGTATATAGGGTACCCTCAGTAGATAACTATATAGGGCCACCCACAGTTGATATATAGGGTCCTCATAGTGTAGGCTTCCCCCAGTAATTATCCAGGTAGATAGTACTGCCCCCATTAATTAGCCAAGTAGATAGGACTGCCCCCATTAATTAGCCAGGTAGATAGGACTGCCCCTTGTAATTAGGTAGATAGGGCTGCGCCAGTAATTAGCCAGGTAGATAGGACTGCCTCCAGTAATTAGGTAGGTAAGGCTGCCGCCAGTAATTAGCCAAGTAGATAGGGCTGCCCCCAGTAATTAGCCAGGTAGATAGGACAACCCTAAGTAATTAGGTAGATAAAGCTGTCCCCAGTAATTAGTCAGGTAGATAGGGCTGGCTTCAGTAATTAGGTAGATAGGGCTCTCCCCAGTAATTAGCCAGGTAGATAGGGCTGGCTTCAGTAATTAGGTAGATAGGGCTGATCCCAGCAATTAGGTAGATAGGGCTGCCCCCAGTATTTAGCCAGGTAGATAGGGCTGTCCCCAGTAATTAGCCAGGTAGATAGGGCTGCCCCCAGTAATTAGGTAGACATGGCCGCCCCCGGCAATTAGGTATATAGGGCTGCCCTCAGTAATTAGGTAGATAGGACTGGCCCCAGTAATTAGTCAAGTAGATAGGTCCTCCCCAGTAATTAGCCAGGTAGATAGGGCTTGCCCCAGTAATTAGGTAGATAGGGCTGTCCCCAGTAATTAGCCAGGTAGATAGGGCTGCCCCCAGTAATTAGGCAGACATGGCTGCCCCCAGTTATTAGTGAGGTAGATAGGCCTGCCCCCCAGTAATTAGGTAGATAAGTCTCTCCCCAGTAATTAGCGAGGTAGATAGGCCTGCCTCCAGTAATTAGCCAGGTAGATAGGGCTGCCACCAGTAATTAGCCAGGCAGATAGGGCTGTCCACAGTAATTGGCGAGGTAGATAGGGCTGCCCCCAGTAAGTAGTGAGGCAGATAGGGTCGCCCCCAGTAAAAAGCCAGATAGATAGGGTGGCCCCCAGTAATTAGGTAGATAGGGCTGACCCCAGTAATTAGCTAGGTAGATAGGGCTGTCCCCAGTAATTAGGTAGATAGGGCTGCCCCCAGTAATTAGCTAGGTAGATAGGGCTGCCCCCAGTAATTAGGTAGATATGGATGCCCCCAGGCAGATAGCGAGAAGCCCATAATAAAAAAAAAATACTCACCTGTCACCTTTCCTCCCTCTTCTCTTCTCTAGGTTCAGACCGGGCGGTGTGACGTCATCATGCCGCTTGCTCCGGGATGCAGGCATAGGCTTATGGCCTAGTATGGTCTGCGCTGCGCCATGGCCTCCAGGGGGCTGAATGGCCAGGTGGTGATCATGATCTCTGCATCGCTGAGTCTATTTGATCCAGCGATGCAGCTGTGTTTTGATGGGGGCCCGCAGGCCCCCTGATCTAGGGGTTCAGTCGCATATGTGACCGCTGCGGCCCATGTAGCTGAACCACAAGCTGGCGCCGGACCTCGGGGCTCAGTGGGGGGAATCAACAGCCCCCCAGTGGATGCTCTGAACCGACCAGTTAAGTACATGGCCAGTTCAGGCCTGGACTGGGATCAGTAAGAACAGACCTGCTGACAGCACAAGACCAGAGTGGTGTGACCGATTGCTGTTGTGTCGGCCTGAAGATGAAGGTTCCTAGCGCAAGGTGGGTGGGTAGGAGGAAGGTAAAAAAGAGCTACTGTGCTGTAATGGCAAGAAAATGTAGTGGGCAGAGAAAGTTTTGCAACATTCTGACATTATGGGGTGTGACACAGTTCATATTGTCAGCACGCTGAACCACACTCCATAAGTCTCCGTTTTTAACTATGAGACAGATGTAACTCGGAAAGTAACTCTATAAATTGTCTAAACTGAGAATTATATTCTGTTAGCAACACTTAATATGTTAAAAAATGAGGGACCACCATGGGCTTTTATGTGGCACCTACATGCGCCACTATTATAATGGCGGCCCTTGTCTGCATCACACTACTTCATTTATGCATAGCGGTGGTAGAAATACCTAGACAACAAGTTTGTCATTTGCACAGATTTGCAAGCATGATTTAAGGATTTCTTAACATTAATATGGATGAAGACATCAAGTTCACTATGGAAATCTCCTTGTAGTCCTCTGTAGTTGACGAAAAGAATTGATACATTTTTCATTAGGACTGTGCACTGAAATTATTGATGAGGCAATGAAAAAGAAGAACCATATTCCTAGACAAGATCAATTATATACATCTAATTCAAGTGACTCTATACATAGACTTTCTTCTGTATCCACCTAATTAATTTTGGCCATTGGCAGGAATCGTAATTTGACAAGAATGGCATATATTAAACACTGTATATCGTTCGGTGTACAAATTTTGGGCTTCTCCTTGGATAGCATTTATGCCATCTTAGAACCTGAAGGATAGATTGGTACATGTTGATGCATGTCTGACTTCTCCACTATAGCAAAACTTTGAAGGTACACAAAGAACAGGATGCTTCCCCCATCTCAGCTGTAGTGCATGTAGAGCGAAGTAATCAGGCGATACCTTTTAGAAGCTTACTGAGTATATTTGATGGTAGGCTTTTGAGATTACTAGCTCACTTCATCAGACGTGATGTTATGATAACACATGACACTGACGACTAAGGGTACTACTCACCTGAAATGCGTCGGCGTCATGTGTGCATCTGTACTTTATGGATTTTATGGATGTTGAAATAAAAGAAGAATTTTAGTTTGTGCTGAATACCCAACATTTGGATCAATATTTGGGAATAATAGCAGTAAAGTCTGCAATTAAATTATTTAGATCAAGAGTATTTAACTGAAACATTAATTTTAGCTCTCTTTCAAAGAGAGGTTTGACAAAGAGCGCCAGTACTCTTTAAAGCCTATCATCAAATATACTCAGAATAAATATAAGTCTACGATATGGACTAAAAAGTAAAATTTGCTATTTGCCAAAGGATTTCATGTGGCCAATGATAAAACATTTTTAATTGGTGACCATTTTTGAGTTAAAATGAGGAATGGGTATAAGAAAACAAAATTAAACAAAAGAGCGCTAAAATGGATGTGTAAGCTAAATATTCTTGCTTTGAGTGACTTAAATGTAAACTTTACTGCAACCATTCCCAATATATTGATCCAAATGTTGTGAATCCAGCACAAACCAAAATTATTCCTTTATTTCAACGTTTAAAATTCATAAGGTATAGATGCACACATGGGGCTGATGTGTTTCGGGTGAGTAGCACCCTTAGTCGCCAGTGTCATGTGTACATCTATACCTTATGGATTTTAAATAAAGGAAGAATTTTAATTAGTGCTGAATTCACAACATTTAGATTTCTATACACCCGCCTATCCTACAGGAAAGCAGAGCACCACCAACTGCAAGCTCACTCATCAGAAGCTTTTCTATTTTAATGTCTCCCAGGTGAGTGTAACCATGTACATGGTGATGTATTCCCAAATATTGAAGTGGTCTTTATAATCAGTATTATAGTATTGCTGTTCAAGGCTTCAGACTATTGACTGATACTTGTCAGACAACACGTGATTCTCTACAGCATCCAACTTTACAATCTCCGGTTTAAGGCACCTTGTGGTTTAAAGGAGTAAGTGGTGTGGTAGTCAGTATGCAAATACAGCTGAAAAATGGTACTTCCCTGGATTTCCGGGAATGCCGTAGGACGGTGGGGCAACTACTTTAATTCTGGGACTGTCCCGTGGATTCTAGAACTTTGATCTTCATTGTGTCACTACACTTCTGTCATCTAAAGTATGTTTTTCACCCTTCTTTGAATGATTTTATATTTTTTCTTATTCAAACGATTTTATTAAGAATAAAAAGGAAAGTGTACAGAGCATATAAAAACATCAAGAGTCAAACAGATGTCTGGTATCTCGGGGGATCAAAGGTTTGCAAATTACATTCTGCTAAAGTACACAAAAGAGACACAGCATTGAATATACACTGTCTCGTTCCCATAAAAATAAAGAAGGAGGCAGCTGAGAGATTTAATTCCTAAAGGAGGGAACGGGACAATTGTATATTTTAAATTTTTTACACAGTTGTGCTTTTAAGCATTTGCCCTAAGGCTAGGTCTACACAGCATTGGCCAAAAAAAAGACCTGAAAACCAAATCCTAAAAACGTTCATAAAACGGAATTTTTTGTCCACTGCCTGTCAAAAGTTGCTGAAAAAACGTCCTTTTTGGTGCGTTTTGTATTTTTTTGCACGTTTTCATGGTGTTTTTTTGCACGTTTTTTGGTGCTTTTTTGCAGAGGTGCACAGCAATAGATTTGCTATGTATTTCTGCAAAAAATGCGCCAAAAAGTGCACAAAAAACCATCCAGCACTTTACATAGACTCCAATAGAACATTTTCTGCCCTGCTCAGTCGTTTTTTGCAACATGTTTCAAAAAACAACCAGCAAATGAAACGAGCAGAAAAAAGACGTTCTATGGAAACAACAGGATTTTTTTACTATAGAAGTCTATGGGATCTGTTTTCAGACGTTTTTTTTTTCATCATTTTTAGAAAACAAAAAACGCTGGAAAAACTATGTTTTTCTGTGCTGTGTAGACATAGCCTAACAGTGAACCTGTTAAGTGGTTTTTGCTACCCTATCTGAGAGTGGGATATGAGAGGGATAGAAGCTGAGCTCTGTGATATAGAGGTTTATTTGATTTAAAGCAGGATTTTGGAGGAAAAGGCAAAGTAAATTTTAATATGACAACCTTAAGATACAGTGAAACTCCGGTTCCCCCGCCACAAGCAGTGAGTGACAGTTTTACCTGCATTAGTGTGTGTGCAAAAGCAAACTGTCAATCACTGTATGTGGGCGGGGTACGCAGTACTTTCACTTTCTCTTTTACAACTCCCTTAGCTCAGAAATCCTGCTTCAAATAATATAAACCTATGATTCACAGGGCTCAGCTTCTCTCCCTCCATCACTTCCTGTTCTCAGATAAGTTCGCTTAAAGCAGTAGTCCCATGCCACTGACTGAACAATATGACCCTTTCTGTTTTCCACTTGATCATTTTAACCTGTCATTGCTTAGTGCAGACATGCTCAGTAAGGATGTGTAGATGCTGAGAGATTGCAGATGGTAAGCTTTATGTTAATATATTGGATGTCAGTGCACACACACCTGTTTATTGATTACTAATTATTTTTAGGGTATGTACAGACGTTGATTTTCCTAGTGGAAAATCTGGTATAAAGTCCGCAGCAGAATTCCAAGGTGGTAGCATTTGCAGTGGTGGTTTTCAATGCAGAGCGGGATGCGGATTAGTAACATTTCAATGTGGCCAATTTGCTTTTGGCTGCCTGACGCTATCTGACAGAGCATGACTGACTGGACTCTGCATTACAGACGAGACATGGACTATCTTTTTTTCTGTATTGCACATTTTAATTATCCACTCCCTAGTTCACACGTACATTTACTGCATGTTTTAGAAGCCTATATACCTGAAACTGAAATAGTATATTTTGTCTAAAATTTTTGCCACTTTTCAGATGTAAATTAAGTGACTACTTAGATACAAAAGGAAAATGTGTCACAGAAAAAAATAAGCAGAGCAAAACTCTATGGGGCACATATATCAATGTGGTTGTGCTAGAATTCTGGCACAATTTGTAGCAAAAATTCTGGCATAAATGCTTTAGACCAGAGGTTCCCAACCCTAGTCCTCAAGGCACACCAACAGGTCATGTTTTCTGGCTTTCCTTAGCATTGCACAGGTGAAGTCATTATTGTCAGTGCATTCTGCACAGGTGATATCATTACTGTCAGTGCATTCTGCACAGGTGATATCATTGCTGTCAGTGCATTCTGCACAGGTGATATCATTACTGTCAGTGCATTCTGCACAGGTGATATCATTACTGTCAGTGCATTCTGCACAGGTGATATCATTATTGTCAGTGCATTCTGTGGGAGATCCTGAAAATATGACCTGTTGGTGGGCCTTGAGGACTGGAGTTGGGGAACACTGCTTTAGACCATGTTTATAATGAGTTTCAGGCAGTTTCTAGACACTTCTGTGTTTCGCCCAACAACGGGGTGAGTTAGTGGCATAAAGTAAGACAACTTATAAATGGGTGTGAAGTTAGACCAGACACTTTTAACATGCTCCAGATTTATCATCAGTATAATAAATGTTGCACACTGTAAGACTGTCTAGTGGACTTTATACTGTTTAAGAGTTAGGCTATGTTCACACAGCAATAATTGCGGGATGTATTTCGCCCACAATTACGGCATGTGCTAGGGAGTGGGGGAAGGGTGGGGGGCTGGCAGCCCGCTGGCCACATAGACTATCATTACTAGCGGCGCGTATACGCCATCAATAATTGACGTGTCCCTTCTCTCCCCGCTCACCGTATTGTGCGAGCGGGGAGAGGAGACGTAATCCATAGTTCTCTATGAGAACTGTGGATTACCGTAATGACTTGGACGTATGTCGCCCCGTATTTAGCGCAGTAAGGCGCGAAATACGAGGTGAGATACGTCCCAGTTTAAGCCGTGTAAACATAGGGAGCGTCCACACGGCAGGGACAAAACACCAGTCGGATTCTGTCTTAAGAATCCAGCCGATATTTTGCTGTCTTTTGCATGGTTTTGGTGGACGGTTCTGTGGGCAGTTTGCGAATTCGCCCTTCCCCCTATACCATTGAAATGCACAACTTCCGAAATGTCCGGCAGAAAATGCATTCAGTGTCGACTACTGAACGGATTTTCTATTAAAGTGTATGTGGAAGGTTGACAGACGGTTTTCAAATCCGATAACCGTCAGAAACTCCGACCAAAAACCTTGCCGTGTGGACGTAGACAGTATTGTAAAATCTGCCCCTATCTGTCTTTATTCCAAAATTGTTCCTATTTATTCCACATTTTGAAATATGGAAGTGTTTAGACGGCCAGCAACTTGTTCTTCCATCATGAAATTATGTTGGATGGTGTTTTGTATTTCTGATAAAGATGGGAGGAGTGAACTGTTCCAACATCTTGCTATATGGGATCTAGTAATAGTAAGTTTATGGGATAACTGATAGGCATTGGACAAGGGTAATTCCTCTAAGCCATAAAAGAGTCAAGGTTGGCAACTAGCCCCAAATATCTCCAAGGAAATTTTCAATTAAATTTTGTTTAGTCGCCCAGAATGGTTTGAAAGAGTTGAGGATGGAGCCAATTTTTGCATTACATCTCCAGCACAGGTTAAAGTGGAGAATGTTTTTGCTAGACGGGATGGAGTCCTGTACCGTCTATATAGTAACATATTGAATGATTCCAGGTGATTGATGTATTTAGATGATTTAAGGTGTAGAGAAAAGACAAAATTCCATTGAAGATCAGTAAAATTTGAGGTCTCAATAGATTTGAGGTCTCTTTCCTAATTCATCACAAATAATAAGACATGAGGATGCGAATCAGATTGGAAAGCTTTAAGAAAAATAGATTTTTCGATTTCACCAAGATGGTTTCTAGACACTAGTTACCCTCCGTATGTTTTCATACAGACAGACAGGCTGCCTTTCGGCTTCCCCTATGTGCATGCTCGACTGACTATTTAATTAAGATGAAGTTATGGCTGACAGTCTAATTAGTTTGAAATGCGAGTTCTAGCTGAATGTGTCTTACTCCCTATGAGTATCATGTTATGTTCGGAATATGAGATTTAATTCACTGCTATTATTAAAAAATACTAATTACCAGGATATTACAATGGTTTCCTGTCTCCACTGCTGTGCCAAATGATGTTCCGGTATGAGTCGCCTGTTTTCTCTTTCTGTTCTTTTCTTTCTAGAGATAACCCAAACCAGTGCACAAATGGTCATTTACAGAGCACAATTGTACAGAACTATAATAAAAATATTTTGTTTAAATCTAATTTTTACTTTATACTACCACTGTGTTTATAAATCTCACTCATAGATGAGGCACAATTACTAATACTGCACTACATTCAAAAAGGCTCATAGAAAGTATTGCTAGGATTCTGCAGTGCCCTCTATAAGATGCAGCACTTTTCAATTCACATCCGACTCAATGAGCCTTGCAATGAGAGTGGGATTAGAGCCAACAATATATTCATCTGCAGACAGCAGCTTTGAGGTGTTTTCTCCTTACACTATGTAACACAATTTTTGTTCCTGACTAATAAGTGTTATTCTTTGATTGGTTATGACTAGTAAATAAAGAAAATAACTTTTATTCCCCCCAAACTTTGCTTTTGCGATCAGGACAGTGATAAAACAAAAGTACAAATACTGTCAGAGCAGAGCTCTCCTATAGAATTCCTTATACCCACTCCTCCAGCGAAAGACCCACAGTCACAAGATAGCAGCAACTTGGAGTGTGAAGAAGATGTTGCTGATCTAGATTTTATATGTGGAGAAAAGGAAAGAAAACCATACTACCCCAACAAAAAGACCTAAACAATTTGATCAGAGGTCTTGGTCTTACCAAATCAACTGCTGAACTTTTGACTTCTAGGCTCAAAGAATGGAACTTGTTGGATGAAGGCCTTCAAGTTGTAGGTCAGAGGAAGCGTCACCATCTTTTTTCCAGCTTCTTCACCCATCAAGATGGACTCGGCTTCTGCCTCAATGTGACAGGTCTGTTCGATGTAATAGGAATAACATAAAAAGTTTTTTCATGTATGATAGATAGCGTAAATGCTTCTTTAGGGATTTCCACGTAATGTATTGCCCTTTTTGCAGTAGTGTGCCGCTGGAAGTGGTGTGCATGTGTACATGTATATATATATGTGTGCCGCAGCCCTGCCAGTGGCACCCAGGTTTGCATGTTTTTTCAGAATTGTTTTTTGTGCAGATCCATACGTTATATTTGTGTATATTGATTTTATCCTATATGGGTAGGAAGGGGTGCCTCCACTTTGGTTTACTGCACCCGCCCAATCTCACAGGCTGTCATAAGAAGTGCAGTTTGCAGGTCTGGTGTGTTTAATTTTTTTTCTCTCTGTATAATGGAGGTCGGTTATTGGCTCTATTGAGAGGTAAAGGATAGTATAGGACTGCCCGATTTGAGATCACGTTGAAAGTCGTGGGCAGCTTAAACATCTTTTGATCAAAATATGTGAACCGAGAATCTCAAAGTTTTTTTAATGTAGGAATAACATATAACCCGAAAGAGTGGTGCCACTTCATAGACAGCTCATGCAGGAGCCTTAAAGCAGTGCTGCTCCATAACGGTAGCAAGTACCGGTCTCTTCCCCTGGCTCAATCAGTGACATCAAAGAGGGGTAAAGTAGCGCCAAGACCTTGTTGGATGCTTTGAAGTATGACGAGTACAGTTGAGAGGTCATTGGAGACTTCAAAATGGTAGCATTTCTGATGGGTCTAGAAGGCGGTTTTACCAAGTCTCCCTGCTTCCTTTGTCTTGGAGATAGCAGGGACACCAAGGCACACTATAACATGAGGGACTTGCCGCAGCGGACCAAGTTCTCTACAGGGAGTAACAACGTCAAATGGGAGCCACTGGTTGACCCCTAGAAGGTGCTGATGCATCCACTGCACATCAGACTGTGCCTTATGAAACTATTTGTCACAACTTTAGATAAAGAGTCACCAGCCTTCAAGTTTCTTTAAGACTTCTTCCCTAAGCTGTCTGAGGCTAAGGTCAAATCTTGTGTATTTGTCAGGCCACAGATACAGAAGATCTTAGAATGCAGTGAAATTCCCAAGAGAAAGATGCCTGGAACAGCTTTTTTCGCAGTAGTTTGCGGCTTTCTTGGTAACAACAAAGCCAAAAACTATGTGAAGCTGGTTGAGACTGGTGAAGAAGTACTGCAAAATGGTTTGCAGAAAGTACATATGCTTGATGTGCATCTTGATAAATTCAAGGAGAACATGGGAGCATATTCGGAGGAGCAAGGTGAGGGCTTTCACCAGTATATAATAGACTTCGAACAACGCTACCGAGGACCGTACAACGAGAACATGATGGGAGATTACATTTGGGTTTTGACTCATGAAAGCGATTTACAATGTAAACGCAAATCTCGAAAAACCGCTCATTTCTGAAAATGAACGTTAAATCTGAAGCAATGTGTTTTTTTCTCGACTATGTGAAAGAAATATAATGCAAATTGCATTTTGCAATGTAAAATAGGTAAATTACTGGTTGGCTGGGTGAGAGACTATAGGTGTAGTTTGAAAGGGTTATACACCATTAGTTGCTCTAATTGTAAAGCTCATTGAGTTCAATTTCTCTCCTCTATCATATAACCCTATATATCACAGAGTTCAGCTTCTCTCTCTCTATCATATAACCCTATATATCACAGAACTCATCTTCTCTCCCACTAACATATAACCCTATATAATTACAGAGCTCAGCTTCTCTCCTCTATCATATAACCCTGTATATCACAGAGTTCAGCTACTCTCCAGATATCATATAACCCTATATATAAAAGACCTCATCTGCTATCCTACTAACATATAACCCTATATAATTACAGAGCTCAGCTTCTCTCCTCTATCATATAACCCTATATATCACAGAGCTCAGCTTCTCTCCTCTATCATATAATCCTATATATCACAGAGCTCAGCTCCTCTCCTCTATCATATAACCCTATATATCACAGAGCTCAGCTTCTCTCATCTATCATATAACCCTACATATCACAGAGCTCAGCTCCTCTCCTCTATCATATAACCCTATATATCACAGAGCTCAGCGTCTCTCCTTTATTATATAACCCTATATATAACAGAGCTCAGCTCCTCTCCTCTATCGTATAACCATATATATCACAGAGCTCAGCTCCTCTCCTCTATCATATAATCAAATATATCAAAGAACTCAGCTTCTCTTCTCTATCATATAACCTATATATCACATAGCTCAGCTTCTCTCCTCTATCATATAACCCTATATATCACAGAGCTCAGCTCTTTTCCTCTATCATATAACCCTGTATATCACAGACCTCAGCTCCTCTCCTCTATCATATAACCCTATATATCACAGAGCTCAGCTACTCTCCTCTATCATATAACCCTATATATCACAGAGCTCAGCTTCTCTCCTCTATCATATAACCCTATATATCACAGAGCTCAGCTCCTCTCCTATATCATATAACCCTATATATCACATAGCTCAGCTTCTCTAATCTAGCATATAACCCTATATATCACAGAGCTCAGCTCCTCTCCTCTATCATATAACCCTATATATCACAGAACTCAGCTCCTCTCCTCTATCATATAACCCTATATATCACAGAGCTCAGCTCCTCTATCATATAACCCTATATATCACAGAGCTCAGCTTCTCTCCTCTATCATATAACCCTATATATCACAGAGCTCAGCTCCTCTCCTCTCCTCTATCATATAACCCTATATATCACAGAGCTCAGCTTCTCTCCTCTATCATATAACCCTATATATCACAGAGCTCAGCTCCTCTCCTCTATCATATAACCCTATATATCACAGAGCTCAGCTTCTCTTCTCTTCATATAACACCTACATATCACAGAGCTCAGCTCCTCTCCTCTATCACATAACCCTATATATCACAGAGCTCAGCTCCTCTCCTCTATCGTATAACCATATATATCACAGAGCTCAGCTCCTCTCCTCTATCATATAATCCTATATATCATAGAACTCAGCTTCTCTCCTCTATCATATAACCCTATATATCACATAGCTCAGCTTCTCTCCTCTATCATATAACCCTATATATCACAGAGCTCAGCTCCTCTCCTCTATCATATAACCCTGTATATCACAGAGCTCAGCTCCTCTCCTCTATCATATAACCCTATATATCACAGAGCTCAGCTACTCTCCTCTATCATATAACCCTATATATCACAGAGCTCAGCTTCTCTCCTCTATCATATAACCCTATATATCACAGAGCTCAGCTCTTCTCCTCTATCATATTACCCTGTATATCACAGACCTCAGCTCCTCTCCTCTATCATATAACCCTATATATCACAGAGCTCAGCTACTCTCCTCTATCATATAACCTATATATCATAGAGCTCAGCTTCTCTCCTCTATCATATATCCCTGTATACCACAGAGCTCAGCTCCTCTCCTCTCCTCTATCATATAAACCCTCTATATCACAGAGCTCAGCTTTCTTCCTCTATCATATAACCCTATATATCACAGAGCTCAGCTCCTCTCCTCTATCATATAACCCTATATATCACAGAGCTCAGCTTCTCTCCTCTATCATATAACCCTATATATCACAGAGCTCAGCTCTTCTCCTCTATCATATAACCCTGGGATGATGCTTGTAAGATGCATTGCTAACACTGTGAACATAATCCTTGCTGTGTATGTTTATTTGGCTCATTCTTCAGTGTACTCTGCAATTACTCTGTAACACACTGCTCATCATTCAAAACTATCTAATAGTAAGGCTGTCGTTGTCAGCTTTCATTTCTTATACTGCTCTGGAAAATGTAAGCTGAGCTCTGATTGGTTACTGTTGGCTACAAGGACAGTCTTACTATTAAACAGTTTTGATAAATGAGGACCACTGTGTATGTCTTCCGTTGGGTTTACACTATGGGGGACATGAAAACTATCAATGTCTAAAGACTGTCTTTGTTGGCCATAGCAATCAATCAGAAACTCCTCTTTCATTTCATACAGTGCTCTGGAAAAATGAAAGGGGAGCTCTGATTGGTTGCTATGGGCAACAAAGAAAGTTTTAGACCTAGACAGTTTTCACACATGTGACACATAGTCTTTGATGTTTACTTTGATGCGTAAAATGCGCATTTCATCCGCGCTTTATGCACCAAAATAGATATATAAAATGCATCGAAAGTTGTTTTCTTTGCAAATAGGCATTACTGGTGCACATAGTGCTATTTTTCCTGGTGCTTAAACACATGTTTTACACGCCTGATTTTAAAATGGAGCATTAATGGGAATTGAAAAAAAAATGCACTAAATTACACATGTATTATGTTGACACATGTTTTGGTGTGTATTTTGACATGCAACAAATCAAAAATGCATTTAACCCTTTACTGCTGCAGCCAGTTTTGACCTTCCTAACAGAGCCCCATTTTTAAAATCTGACCTGTGTCACTTTATATGGAAAAAACGTTTTGTTACTTTTTAGGCACAGTTCACACGGCTTATTTCCGACGTAATTGCGGGGACGGTTTTCGCCCCGCAATTACGCCGGCTGCCGTGCAGCAGGGGCAAGGTGGGGGGCCGGCAGCTTGCCGGCCCCATAGACATTCATTATTCACGGCGCTTACACGCCGTAAATAATGTGCATGTCACTTCTCTTCCCGCTCGCCGTATCGTGCGAGCGGGGAGAGGAGACGTAATCCATAGTTCTCTATGAGAACTGTGGATTACCGTAATGCCTGGGACTGATTTCAGCCGTATTTGAGCGCAAATACGGCGCTCAATACGGCTGAAATCAGTCCCAAAATAAGCCATGTGAATGAGCCCTTACTTATCCATGTGATTCAGTGACAGTTTTTTCAGGCCACATTATGCTTAGTAATAAATTGTGGTCCATACAATCCTTGTTTATTTGTGAAAAATGTCAACATATTGTGAAAATGTTGAAAAATTTGCCATTTCCAAACTTCAAAAATGTATTACTGTAAGACAACTAGTTATATCAAAAAACTGTTTAGAACTAGCATCTACCATATGTCTACTTTATGTTTGCATCATTTTTTAAACTGTCTTCTGTGAGGAACATGACAAAAGTCACCCTCCCCCTCCAGCTCTTGTAACTTAAAAGCCATGTTCACACGGCTTAAAATGGGCCGTATTTCAGTCCGTAATTATGTACCGAAGTGCGCAAATTACGGGCTGAAAACGGCCCATTCATTACAGTAATCCACAGCTCTCATAGAGAACTATGGATAACGTCTCCTCTCCCTGCTCGGCGAATCCGCCGGGCGGGGAGATAATTGACATGTCACTTTCTAGCGGCGTATACGCGCCGCTAGTAATGATTGTCTATGGGCCGGCGAAGTGCCGGCACCCCGCTACCTCCCCCGCTCCCGCCCCGCCCCCGGCCACACGGCGTAATTGCGGGACGTAATTACGTCCCGCAGTTAAGCCGTGTGAACCTAGCCAAAGGGGTTGTCTCACTACATCGATTCATTTTATCTCAGTCTTGTTTTCTCAGTTTCATTTTTTAATTCAGTGTTTACTGACTACTGCTGGCTATAACTGGCCTGCAGTGATGAGCTGCTGAGGACACCAGGTCTGTAGCTATAGCGACCAGCGTTGGCAGCCTATCAGGAGAGAATGAACAGGTCTGTAGCTATAGCGACCTTAGGAACTGATGCAGCCCATACAAAGCGGGATATCTAGGAATAGACAGGACCCTGTTAATGGACATATATTGCAAAGTGACTTGTTTTTGTAAGCTCTATATAATAAAAAGCAATCCTTGTAGTGAGACAGCCCCTTTAACCCAAAATTCACTTTCAGTTATTGCAAAATTCAGAATGTCACCTAAGCTCCCCCACATGTTAACAATTGCCATTGAAGAAGACAAATTCCCTCAATTTAGATGCAAGGCCTGTCAGCTCCCAATCCAGATAGAGAAGCGGTCCAGCAGGGAGTCTGCACCCCACATGCATAGCTGCCCCTCCCTCACTTGTAGAACCCACAGGTAGGGAGAAAAGGGTTACTGGTACCAGGAACAGAGCAGTGACCCAGTGTTTGGTACCCAGTCTTAGCTTGGACCCACCCGGTTTTGATGGTACCAAGGGCATGAAGCTGCGGCATTGCCCTACGGCGATTTTGTGTCCGAAGCCAAAAACAGCATGGCCCGGGAGGGAGTAGAGTGTAGACCGTCCTAGAAGCATGAGTGGGTGTGACAGTGGATTTGAACGGGGTGTGACGTGTGATGTCCAAGTATGGTTAAAAGGCTGAGCTCACCTGAGCCCAGGGTCGTCTCCATTTGGTAAGGAGGTTACAAGCATACCCGGAGCTTCCAGCAGGCTGCGTTCACCCCATATGTATACCCAGCACAGGGCCAACCTAAGGTAGCTAGATAGATCTTGCTGCTTCTTTGTCTGTACCCATATTGTATTTGCACCTCTGACCAATATATGTATAGCTGTATCCCTGTGTCTGTATTGTCTAGTGCGACCTGAGCTTGTCTTGATTTTTTCTCGGTCTCTAAAATATCGCTACCCAAGGGAGGTCTGGCTATGAGTCTGTAACTAACCAGGCTTATAACTAATGAGGAAGTAGTGGCAGTCTCCCGGGCTGGCAGAGTTCTGTTTCACCAAGGTGGGTAAACAGATCTCTCCCAACCGTTCAGGACGGGGCCGGACATGGGGGCGCAGCCCTAGGGGGAGGCCCCACATGACCCGGCGCGCCCTCCGCGCCAAGACGCGACGGCGGGCGGAGCTCCGCGCGTCACGCTGAGGGGGGGCCGGCATATAAAGCCGAGCCCCGTGCCGCGCGGGAATCAGACCAACGGTTGTTAGTGAGCAGCAGTGACGTGCTGACCCATTGCCCCTTTGCGGCACCTTCCTGAGGTATTTTGGGGAAAAAAAATTTTTTGGGGGACATGTGTGCGGGTTTACAGCGGGGGAGGGGCAGGCGTGGAGGGTTTCCTGGCGCAGTTGGGGGAAGGGCGGCTGGTGAGTGGGTCGGGGCATGGCTAGCTAAAGCAGGCCCGGGGGGCGCTCCCCTGGGGGTGGTAAACCCATTCCCTCCCAGTGCTCCTGCTGGCGTTTCCCGGGGCCCCTGTACTACCCGGAGGCGTGGGAAACCCCGGCCCCCGGGAAAAACTCTTGGGCCCGGAGGTTACACCCAGGGCCCGCGTTCGCCGTGGGAAAGCCCCTCGGGGACCCCCCGGGTCGGTCGGAGCGTTCCATGTCCGGTCGCGTGCAGCCCGACCTGGGGAGGAACCCAAACTAGGCGAGGGGGCCCAGGGGAAAGCGACCCAGGCGGCGTCCAGTCCGGGGGGGGGCCCGTTGCTGTGGTTCCTGTCAGCGCGACCCCCAAACGGGAAGCGGCGGGTTTCCCCCTGGGGGATGAGGGGGTTCGGGGGGCCCCCCCGGGGGAGCGGCATTTACGGGCACAAAAACCCGAGGAGGGGGGGTCGGGGGGACCCCGGGAGTACACGAGGGGATGGGGAAAGGGTTGGTGGAGGGCCCGGCCCCGGGCTGGGTTGGTCCCTGCGGTGCTTTATCGGGGCCCCACCGGGGGGTTTCCCAACCCGAGGGAGGGGCCAACAGGTTTTCGTTCGGAGGGTTCATGGGGGGGCCAAAGGGGAGCATCGGCGGGGGGGGAAAGTCCGGGGACGCGAAAAAGGGGCGGGGCCCATTTCCGGCACGGGGGAGGACTTCCAGGGTTTGGGTTGGAGCGGCGGGCGGGATCCAGTCCCTTTGCACCCTGGTGAGCTTTCATCTATTTTTGTGTTTGTCCCCGGCTGGGCCGTCGCCCACAGGGATCGGCGGGGGGTTTTGCTCCGGGGGGGGCGGGGGATACGGCTTTGGGCAGGGTTCCCGGGAGTTGCGAAATTTTTTTGGCTCGTTTAGGGGTTTCCCCCGGGTCGGCTACCCAAAACATTTCCCCCGGTGGCGGCGTGGAGTTCGGGGGGGGTTACCATCATCAGGGGGGTTCTGGGTTTCCCGTTTGGGGGGGGGAGATTTGGAAAGTAGGTAGTGGGCCCGGGAATGGGTTGGGGGGGTAAAAGGGTTTGGTTCAGGCCCCCAAAACAGGAATCGTCGTTTGGGGGTTCGACTGGATGATAAGGAAAAAAGGGCGAGGTTTATTTTTTTTGGAGGCCCCCCTGGGGGGTTCATTTAAAAAAGGAAGAAAAGGGAAAAAGATTTGGCAGGTTTGAAAAATGTCGAAATCTTTTCGCTTTTGCCGGGGGAGAAAATTTCCCAATCTGCCAAAGGGAAAGAGGGTGAGAGTAAAAAGAAGAGGAAAAAAAAGGCAAAAATGGCGGTTGATACCGCAGACTTTTAAAAATTTGGGATGGGGCGTTCCCCTTTTTGGGCCCGGAGGGTATTGGAGAAAAGTCTCCGGAACATTTTTCCCGCCTGTTTTTTTAAATTTTGGACGCAATAGGCGGGGCACAGGGGTTTACGGGGGGGCAACCCATGGCCCCTTTTATGACAAAAACAATTTCGCAGGGGGGGAAAGCGGTTTCGGCCTTGGGACCCTTTTGGGGGATCAAAAAGGGACAAAAGGGGTGGGGGGTTTAGGGTAAGGGGAAACCGACGCGTTTCGGAAACCCCTTTCCCAAAGGGGGACCGGAGGCTCTAGTAAAGAAAGGGAGGGGGGGGTCAGGAGGGGGGGGGGGCCCCGGGGGGGGGTTTTAAAGGGCCGGGGTTTCTGGCAATTTAATGACAGTAAAGTGAAAATTTTTGGAAAAAACGCCCGCTTTCAGGCATGTCTGTTCCGTGTGTATGCACCCCTTCTAAAGGCTCATCAAGGTGTTTGCGTAAAGGAAGGGGGAAATGGGAGCTGGTCCTTCGCAAGGGGTGTCCCCAAAAGTGAAAATTTTTTTTTTCCGCGATGGTGCTTTTCCTAAGTAGGTTTTCCAGACAGGGGGGCCCAGTTTTGGGTTGTTGAAGGAGGGTTTCCGGGGATGGGTTTCGGACCCCGTCCCCAGCACACGGGGCCCCCCTTTTCAGTTAAAAAATTTGAAATCGGCATTGCTACACCCAGGGGTTTAGTAGCTGAAAAATTGGGGAAAGGGGTTTTTCTTTGGGGCAGGTGGGGGGGTCCTTTCTCAGGGCTCCTCTTCCGGACCTGGGGGTTTTCCCCCTAGGAGGGGTTTCCCTTAAAAAGGAGCCCAATAAGTTTATTTTTAATTACCATTTGTCTTTTCCAAAAAGGGGTTCCCATGGGGGTTAACGACGGGATTAAATCGGGGTTATTTTTCATTTTGTTTATACGTCATTTGACGCGGCGCTTCGTTGGGTTAGGTTGAAATGGACAGGGAGCCCTCAGGGGAAAAAAAACGGACATTGAGTCCGCTTTTAGATTATTCCCAGTGCCCCGGGATAGTGCACGCTTTTTTGGGATGTTACGGGGAAAGGGGGCCGTTTTTTATAGATCGGTGTTTACCGATGGGGTGTTCCATTTCATGTTTATTTTGAAGCTTTTTTTTCCCTTTTTTTGAATGGGTTTTTAGGGGATGTTTGGGGTTTGGCATCTATAATTCTTTTTTTAGATGACTTCCTTTCCCATCACCCCGGGGGACTCAGAGGTGTGGGGGGTGCTTTTGGGGCATCGGTGAAATGGGGGGCCCAAGGTTTTTTTTGGGGCCCCATTCCCCCCCAAGAAAAGACAGAGGGACCCCCCTACGGTATAATTTTTTTGGGTATTGGGGATCGATTGGGAAATTGAGGGAAATTTGAAAGCCTCCCGGGAAAAAAAAGGGGTAGACATTAGGCGGGAGTTAAAAGAGGTATTGGCGGAAGAAGGAAAACTTTTGGGGTTTTTTTACGTCCTTGTTGGGGAAAAATTAAATTTTGCGGGTCCAAACATGCCAATGGGGAGGGTTTTTGCGGGGTTAGCAAAGGCAAAAGCGGGGGGGGTTTAAGGCCCCCCCATTTTTTATTCGAGTATCTGCAGGAATGAAGGATGATTTGAGAGTTTGGGAGTGTTTTTGGAAAAACTATAATGGGCGATCGATTATTTTGGACCAAGGCTTTGGGGTAATGAGATTTTGGGGGTTTTTACGGGGTGCAGCTGGGGGGCAAATTTGGGTTTTTGGGGCCCTTTTTGCCAAGGGGAAAAGGGGCGCTGGGCCCTTGGCCGTCGAAAAGGGCCCAAAATGGGTTGGTCAGGGGGAAAATTTTGGGTTTGTTTGGGGTTATTCCCTAAACGTGTTTTTCGGGGTTTTAACTTTGGGCGGGGGCGTTTTAGGAACAAAAAAAAATTCCGGGGTTTTTTTGCGCAACCTGGGGGTTTGTCCAAGGGCCCTTAAATTTCCCCATTTAGTTTTCTCCTTTCCCGGGCCTTTGCTTGCTTAGGCGTTTTGTGTTGGGTTTTTTTTGGGGTTTGAACCGGGGGGTAAATGCAACGAAAGTTCCCGGGGGTTTAAAAAAAGGATTTTGGGTGACGCTTTGTCTCGTTTTCCCGCTGGAACGTTTTCGGAAGCTGGCGTCGGAAAAAACTGCGGCCCGGGGGGGGCTGGAATGCCCCGAGGGGAAATTTTGGACCGTGGAGGGGGAAACCCCAAACCACTTAGTTAGTTTATCGTTGGCCCCCCGGGCGTTGGGGCTTCCTAATCTGTTTTATGGGCCCTATGGGAAGATGGATTTGGGGGGGCATTGATACGCTTTTTCTCGGGTGGGGATAGGTCGGCGGGGCCCTTTTTTTTGTTGGTAGGTCATGTGGGTCAATGAAGGATGGTCGGTTTCCAAGGGGGGACGAGGCTGTTATCGGCCTTGCCCTTTTGGTTTTTTTTAAAACTTGGGGCTTGGGCGGACGTAACAAAGGATTTTCTTGTAGTACAAGCCTTGAAAGGGGGTTGCGGGGGGAAAATCACAAAAGGGGGGGGGGTACGGTTTAGCGGCGCCCGGTGGTTTTTTTTTAAACCAATTAGAGCGACTGGGGCATAAGTTGCCCACAGTTTGTTCCCCTGCCTTTTAAGTTTAGGGTTTTTTTCGGCTTTTCTTTTTTTTTTTGGGTTTTTTTGGGGGGGGGGTTAAGGATTAGCGAGCGGGGATGCCGGGTAAGAAGGGCTGGGGGTTTGCAGGACGGATGTGCCAAACGGACACCAGACGGCCTTTGGGGGTTTTTTTTATTTTGGGGTTTTTCCAAAAATGTCAAAAGGGGAAGGGCAAAAAAGGGTGTGTTTAGGGTCGGTTTAGTTGGGGGAAATTTTTGGGGCCCTGTTTCGGTTGCTTGGATGATTATAGGAGATTTCGCGGGGGGGGCCTTCCCTCTGCTGGTGCATGCCCGTGGGGGGGTTTTTGTCCAGGTTCCCGTTTTTAAAACCCCTATTTTTCGGCGTTGCTTGTCTGAAACTCGGCTTGGATCCGGGCAGTTTGGCCCCATTCTTTTCGCATTGGGGAGCGACGAGGCGGATGGGTGGGGTTTGGATGCCGGGGAAATGGTCCCCAAAATGGTAGATGGGATTCAGAAAGATACCGATTGTACATCCCCCGCAAATTTTATTGGAAACAAGCGGGGAAAGGGTTTTTTTTTTCCAAGTGGGGGGGAGGGTTTTACTGCCAGGGGGGAGTAGTGAGTTAGTGGTTGTTATTTGGGATCGGTTATTTCCCCCGCTTTTCTTTTTTTTGTTTCTATTTTGGTCAAAAGCCTTAAATTTGGGATCTTTGGCCAATCTTTTGTACACTGGGGCGCAGGGGTGGGCAGCCCTTTCGTGAAAGTGGTCGGCAAAATAGGGGGTTCCCGAAGAAAGGGGGGCATTGGTGCGGTTTGGGTTGGGAAACGAGGTTTGATCTGGGGCCAAGTGTACCCGAATTCAAAGATTTTGTAGCATGGGGGGTGTGCCCCCGGGTATAGTTGCGGGTTTTATGTAGGGGGGGGTTTATCTGGGGTTTGGGCCCTTTTGGGGGTTGATTAGGGATATGAGATTTTGATTTGTTGCGGCTTTTGGGTTTGTATCCAATTTGGTTTATTATATGGTCAGATATAGGGGGCCCAAAGGGTTTGGGTTGGCGGGTACGCAGATTTTGGTGGCTGTATCAATTTGGCCCAAAGGGTCAAAGTGAATAGGGCGTTGGTTTTGTTTGTTGTTAGGAATGGGGGGGTTTTTGGTTAGGCATTAAAAAACCTTTAGAATTTGGGGAAGGAGAATTTTGGCGTGGGATGGGGTGCATCTTTAAAGCAGTTGGGCTTTATCTTTGGTCCCTTTGGGGAAATTTTGGGGGGAATTTGAGAGGGTTTGGGGGGTGTGGGGGGGTCGGGGACGTTTAAGGGGTACGTGCGCTAGCTGTGGGGGTTGGGGGTTTTCCCTTGGGGGTCGGGTGGAAATATGGGGGGGTTCCCGGGCCGCTTGGCTCCCAATTTTTTGGATATTTTGGTCTGGCGAAGGGTTTGGGGGTCCACAGGGGGGTTTTCCTTGGGAGCAAATTGTGGAAAGATTGGCCGCCTGAGGGTGGTATTTGGGGCCCCGAAAACCGGGGGGGGACGGCTGGGGTAAAAAAAGGGGGGGGGAGGGAAAAAAACCCAGGAGTTTGTTTTCCCCGACCTTGGTGGTAAAAAAAAGGGACATACTGGCTCCAAGGAAACCCCAGCCCCCAAATTGTTTTGGGAAAGTTATGGAAGAGGTTTAAATTTGGGGGAATTATGAGGGGGGGGGTTTTTAGCGTTATGGGAATGTGGGTGAAGTTAGTTTCCCCTTCGCATTTAAGTGATTTGTTATTTTATATTTATTTTAAATTTAAAAGGGCTGCTGTGGCCAACTTACCAAACCATGTTTCAGTGTCTTATTGGAGGATGGGGAAGGAATTGGGGGAATTTTGGAGGTGGTCTAAAAAACAGCGGGGTAGGCGCTGCCCAAAGGGGCAAGGGACGGGGGGCCCGGGCATGGGGGGGGCAGGGCCCTAGGGGGGGGGCCCCACATGACCCGGCGGGGCCCCTCCGCGTCATGAGGTGATGGGGGCGGAAATTTTACGCGCGTCCGCTGAGGGGGGGCCGGCTTTTAAAGCCGGGGCCCCCTGCCGGCGGGGGAAACAGGGAACCCCAAAGGTTGTTAGTGAGCGCAGTCCCACCCTCCCTTTCCCCAAGAGTGTTGTGGGGGGAAATTTGGGGGTTTTTGACTTGGAAGGGTGATTTTGGTTGAGGGGGCTGCTTGGGGGAAAGGGGCTTATTTTTGGGAGTGGCCGGGGGGTTTTGGGGGCCTTGGTTTTCGGTGGGAAAAAAGTGGGGGGGTCAGGCCCCAGTTGGCTCTCAATTTTTGTGGATTTTAATTTGGGTTTGGGGAGGTTGGGGGTCCACGGGCGGTGTCCTTTTGGGGGAAAATTGTGGGAAAGATTTGGCCGCCTGAGGTGGCTTTGGTGCCCTGAAAACCGGGGGGTTTAAGGGGTTTGGGGGGAAAAAAAAGGGGGGGGAGGAAAAAAAACGGGAGTTTGTTCGGGCCCGATTTGGGGGTAGAAAAGGGGCATATGGCTCAAAAGGGCCCCCAGCCCCAAATGTTTTCGGGAAAGTATGGAAGAGTTTAAGGGGAATTATGGGGTTGTAGCGTATGGGAATGTGGGGTGAAGTTAGTTCCCCTTCGCATTAAGTGATTTGTTATTTTATTTTTTTGTTTTAAAAAAAATGGCTGCTTGCCAACTTTTCCCAAACCATGTCTCCCCCTTTTCTTATTGGGGGGAGAAGGAATTGGGGGATTGGTTGAGTTGGGCTAAAAGCAGCGAAGGGGGTAGGCGCTGGCCCCGGGTCAAGGGGTTTTGGGCAAAATAAGGTTTCCCCCATTGCACTCCTGGGCTTCCTGTGGCCCTTTTTGGACAGGGGATAAAATGTGAAACCCTATCCCCCGAGACCTTGCGTACCCCCTTTGGGGGGGTGCAAAAAAACGAATACACCTCAAAATCCGGAGTTGACCCTTTGAGTGGGCCCAGTTCCTGACATCTTATTTTTTTATGGCAGTAGGGGGGGGTTTTAAATAAATTTAGCACAATTTTTAAAAACCCTTTTCCCAAGAATTTTTTCCCCAGATTTTTTTGGGGCCCCCTTTTTTCAGTTGTGACGTGGTTTTTGAGGATGGGTGGGTATATGCCATGTCCTTTTTTAAGCCCCAAAGTACCAAAAAGGGTCCCCTCATTTAAAGGGGAAAAAATTTTCAAGCCCTCATCTAGTGGGTTTTGGGTGAAATTTGGGGTCCCACAGGTATTCCACAGCTTTTTAGCATTAGGGGGGGTGAAAGGGAAAAACCCCCCCACACTTCCACTATTTTTTTTTTTTTAAATTTTAATTTTTAAAGCTTTGCCCTGTTGAAAAATTTACAGGAAATTTTAAACTATGCATTTGGTACAGTTAAAAACGAATCAATTATATATATTTTTTTGGTTTTTACTATTTTTACACAAAAAAAATGCGTTTGAAAAAAAAAATTGCGTTTTAATGTCATCTTTAAGCCCTGACAGCCATAACTTTTTTATTATACGGAAAATTTTGTATAGGGGAGTTATTAAAAAAGCCTGCCCTTTTAGCGGGAAATAACTGACTTTTTTTTCCCATTGGGCACCTTTTTTGGGGTTCAAATAAAGCGTCTTTGCTTTTTATAAAAGTTTTTTGGGGAAAACGGGATGAACTTTCAAAACAGCAATCCCATTTTGTTTTTTTTCTTTTTTATACAGGGGTCCCCTTTTGAAGTATAAATGACATGTTAATTTTTACTCAACGGGCCCAAGGCTATCAAAATCATGCCAAAATTTTAAATATTTTTTTTATGTTTTTATTTCTTTTAAACTTTTATTTTAAAAAAAAAAAAAAACCGCTTTTGATCGCCAAAAAATTTGACAACCCATAATTTTTTCCAAAATCTTTTCTGAAACAGAGCTGTGTAGGGGTTTTTTTTTTGCGGGAAATGAGTTGACGTTTTTTAAATTGGTAACTTTTTGAGGGGAAAAATTAAATTTTTTAATTCCTTTAGGGGTTTTTTTTTTTTTATTTCTTACATTTGGTCACCCGTGCAGTATAAAGGACATATTAATTTACTCCATGGGGTAAATATTTAAATTAAAAATGATATGCAAATTATATATTTTTTATGTTGTACACTTTTTTTTTTTAAAAAAAGGTTTTTTAAAAATGGAAAACCATATTTATGCATCCTTCCCTTTAATTAAATCCCTAACGTTTTTTTTTTTTATATTTCCCGAAGCTGTGGCTGAGGGGTTTTTTTTCCCGGGACAAACCCGACATTTTTATCGGTACTAAAAATTGGGGGTTTTTTTACTTTTTGATTGCTTTTTATTCCATTTAATGGGGGCTTGCAAACATAAAAAAAAAAATGCAATTTTTGTCTGTTTTTTTCTTTAACTTTTATTGTATGGGTTAAAAAAAATGAAAGAATTTTTAGGTAGGTCCCTTAAAACCCCCTCAGTTTTAAACCAAAAATTTTAATTTTTTATTTTTTTATCTTTTTGTGGCGATTGAAATTTTTTACTGGGGGAAAATTGGGGGGTTGTTGTTTTTTTACTTTTTTTGGTGTTTCCCCTTTTTTTTAGCGTTTTCAACAAACAAAAAATATGGGGGGAAAATAAAAAAAGCTCACCTGGGAAAGGCTAATCAGCTGGAAGGAGGAAAACAGCAAAGGATTAAGGAAAAAAATCCCCACGCCCCCCCCCGTGTTAAAAAAAACAAATTGCAGAGGGGAAAAACCAGCTCCCCCGCTAGGGTTTTGCAAAATGGGGTATTACAGCTTTAAAGGGAAAATTTTTCCCCAAAAGGGAAAATAAATTTTAGTGTCCTTAAACTCATAAAACTATAGAACAAAAATATGCAACAAAAACAGGCACTAAAGAAAAATCACACAAAAAACGCACAGAAAAAAATGCGAAAATTACCCACTTTTCCCCCTTGAGATATGCGTGTATTTTTCAGTTTACATTTTATCCCGTGTGAAAATAATCTTACAGTGATGGCACAAAATTTATAAGAAAACAACAGCAGAATTACTGTTCTTTTTATAATCACCCACAAAGATTTGATCAATGCTGATCAATTAGTTATATGCACCACAAAATGTTGAAACTGAAAATTACAACTCTTTCCATAAAAAAAAACCACCATATTGTTATGTTGATGGAATTTAAAAATTGAAAAGTTATGGCTTTTGGAATATGAGAAATGAAAAAAAAATCTCAATGTCCTTACAGCCCAAAAAAACCCCATGTCCCTAAAGGAAAATGCACAATGCTGTGGCTTTGTACAGGAAGTGAAGATATGCTTTAAGTCCTTAATGTAAGTGACATTGCTGGGGTATATATAGATGCTATATTCTTAATTAGATTTAGTCATTAGTTACAGGCTTTGGAATTGTTTTTCAAAGCCCTGATTATATCCTTCAATTCTGGATTGAACCTGGTTGTTTTCCTTATTAAACTTTAGATTTTCTACTCTCTAATCTCGAGGGTAGATGTTGGGGGAGGATTATAGTCTATTTATATCGGAGGTAATTAGCAGATGATGTGTACAGCTGCATCAGATCTAATTAAACCTGCAAACGATGTGTTGCAAGGTGGGAAAATAGACTTGGAGATTGAAAAGGGTTAACCTGTTCAGAACTCTTGTAACTAGAAGCATACAGCACAATGGCTTTGGGTAAGGTTGCTTTCACACGGTGCGTTTTTGGTGTGTTTTTGATGCGTTTTTTCAATGCATTTTTTGTGCAGGAAGGTACAGCAATTAATGCTGTACATTGCTGCACAAAAATCGTGGTAATTACTGCGATTTTAACGCGAATTTACCGCGATTTTTGCCGTGATTGGTGTGCAGTAATGTACAGCATTAATTGCTGTACCTTCCTGCACAAAAAATGCATTGAAAAACGCATCAAAAATGCACCAAAAACGCACCGTGTGAAAGCACCCTAAAAGTATATAGTGTGCAAAGTGAATACAATTATCCATCAGATCAATTAACAATAGCTACGATAATCTAGTCTGCCACTGGTCACTAAATTTTTTCATCCTTAAAGCTTCTTTCATTCTTTTTTAGTGCCCCATTGCTTTTGTGTGCTTTTCATATCTTTACATAATAAAATGGAAGGATGAAGAGATATATGGTATGTCCACCAAATTTGAACATTATGCTTACACACCACATAAAAGTCTACCCTTGAATGGAATAGACTAATTTAACAAAAAGTAGAGATTTCCCTTATGAATGCTGACATTCTACATCTGCATCTCTTAATATGTGTGCCCCTGTGGGCATGATACTGTCAGTTTGAGTTTTTAAACCTGCAGTTGGGCTGGGATAGTGGGCCATAATATAAGCACAAAGGGCCACATGTATGAAAACTGTCTGGGTCTAAAATTTACTTTGTTGCCCATAGCAACCAATCAGAGCGCTCTGATTGGTTGCTATGGGCAACAAAGTGAGTTTTAGGCCTAGACAGTTTTCATACATGTGGCCCAAAATGTTCCTGTAATATGGTCATGTGAAGTTGGCTTTAGGTGGAACCACAAACATAACCACCCACATGCATACTAGAAATACAAAATCCTTATGTAGATGTGGCTGACAAGCATAACACGATAATAAATTAAGTCTAGATATGCAGTTCTTAAATAAAAATCTAGGCTCTTATGTATAATTACTGCTGTAACAAAATGTGCCTATAGTAACCAGTCAGACCCCTTCAGGTTTTGACTGGCCCACCAGAGTAGCAGAGGATTCCTTGGTGGGTTCAAGCTCTGACATGCTAATAGAAGACACCTAATTTGGAGCTGACTTTAGAACTATTTATGCTATCTACAATATAAGAAAAAACTTTGAGATACTTAGTTCACACGTTTTGATCAAAAAATGCTTAAGCCACTCCCGGCTTACAACGGGATCCAAAGGCGGGTGGTCCTACTGTATTCTTACCTCTCACTAGAGTCAACAGACTTCTCATAGGGTCAACCGACCTCCATAATCCAGAGAGAAAAATAAAAAAAGCACCAACCCTGCAAGCATACTGCACTGATATATCAACCTGTGTGAAGTGTGGGCGGGTGCAAGAGACCAAAATGGAGGCATCCATTCCTCCCTATATTGTTTTAAAAGCAATATATGCCAAATAACAACGTATAGTTCTGCCACAAAAAAACATTCTGAAAAACACAATGTGAACCTGAGTGCCACTGGCTTGGCTGCGGCATATGTATATACACGCACTCCAATACCAGTGGCACACCATCTGCTAAAAGGGCTATACAATACATGGAAACCTCCAAAGAAGTATTTATGCTATCTACAATATATGAAAAAACTTTGAGATTCTTAGTTCACACATTTTGATCCAAAAATGCTAAAGCCACCCCCAGCTTACAACGGGATCTCAAGGCGGGTGGTCCTACTGTATTCTTACTGACTTTAGAACTAATGGCCACATATCTTATTAAACTCTGCATGAGCAATGACTATATTAAAGTATTTCAAAATGAGCATGTGCCGTATCGATAGAGGGGAGCAATAAGAATAGTTTCCTCCGGTGGGTCAAAGGAAATTCAGTCCAACACTGGACCCCTTCTTTAAAGGGAACCTATCAGTTACTGAATACTGTCTGAGTGACAGGCGCCATGAAATAGCTGCAGGTTAAAGGGGTTTTGCCACATCTATTTCATACTCTGTATCCAGCCTCACTCTGTGTCCCAAAAAAGGGGGGCGTTTTTTGATTTGTTTAAATTTGCAGATCATGGGGGACCCACAGAGACACCCCCACCCTTTTTTCCTCTCTCTATCAAAGAAAGTCTGTTTTATGTATAAAGCATGAAGCTCAAGTTATTTTTTGCTTTACAGCACAAGGGCCTTTGGTTCAAATCCTTTTGCGGAACCAAAACCCTGGGGATTTTTTTTCTCTTTATCAATGCACTACATTATTGAGTTTTTTTTTTTATTTATTGCACTTTTGACTAATTACTAAGGAGCACAGAGAACGGGAGTAGAATACAGCACTGGGGTTTGAACACCATAGCTGCCTGAGAAAAGGGGGATGTCGGGAATGGGCCCCAGGGATGAACCTCCCCCCGGTCAATCTCCGGAGATGAGCTGAAAACAATGGATCACTAAAGGAGCACAAAACAAAAACGGTGCAGAATTTTTAATTAGAAATGGTAAAAAAGTTTATTATTTAATTTTCAAAGTTCCCACGTCAATTTTACTTCGTTGTAAAACCCCTTTAACCATGTGGCCTTAACCCTGAAATGCTGTAGTGAAGTTGGGTTTGCCCCATGTTTGCCCATAGCGAGAGAACTATCAGTTTAACTGAGTGGGGAGGGAGAAGCTGCAAAAGGGGACTAAAACCCTTTTCCCGCGGCAGCACTTCTCTCTTCCCGCCCAACTTCACTGGGGTTTTACTCTGAAACGCTACCACATGTTTGGGACCTGGTAACCTGCAGCTAAAGTAAACTACATTCATTCAACTCTGGTATTTAAAAAAAATTAAACCTGGAGTCTAATTTATTACTACATTGTATAAAAGTGGTTGGGGCTTAATGTGAGGGAGCGCAGCCTCCCATGGCCTGACACTAATCTATGCCAAAAAGTGGTTTTTATTATTGCTCGGATCTATGTCAGCTATATCTGCACTCATTCTTTGTGTGATGGGACACACAATGAAGATTTTAGTTGCATGTCAAACCCTTCCCTGTCAATTTCAGTCTGCAAGGAACACATCTGCTCTGTTTGATTCTCCAGGCTTGGGCCCCACACCGGGGAACTTTTTGGGAGACTTTCAGCGCACAGTGGTCAAAGGGCGGCCCTCCACTTTTGGGGAAACTACAACCCCATCATGCTTTTGTAAATCTAAAAACATGGGCATGATGGGGTGTTTTCCCAACCTGGAGGCCGCCTAGTGACGGGAGAAACAGCATTTGGGTTTAGGGGGTGGGGTAAAAAGGGCCAATAGGAGGGCTATGAGGCAGCACCAGTCAGCTACGAGGCCATCTCTGCACACTCCATTTAAACCTCCTTGATTATGTCTGTGGTGCCTGTGATAGTTTTTGGCTTGCCAGCACTAGCGTTTCTTACTTCTGCTACTTGGTATACATGACCTCTGCTTGTGCTCCTGACCTCGGCTAGTTTCTTGATTTTGTACTTCACTCCTGATAGTGTTTCTGACCCCTGCCATATTTACCGTTTCTGTATTTGTCTTATGATTTGTGTCCTAGCGTTACCATTCTGCTACTGCCCTAGACTGACTGACTCTTCTTATCACCTGACAGCCCTAGCACTTAAATAGCATAGGGACCACCGCCCAGTTGGGGTCTGACCCTTAGGGAAGCACGTCGAGTAGACAGGGACAGTGGGCTGGGTTCCAGTTTATTGCTCACTTTACTTTCCTTGACGTGACAAATACATTTCTGTATACAGAAAAGATTCTCAAGCAAAGCAACCAATTAGTCCATTGGAAAAAAAAGAGATTCTATGCAAAGTTATAACTCCTTGTTGACAGGCAGGTTTTACAGGTATTTACATCTAGCTGGTAATATCCTTCACGAGATAATGATAATTTAATCACTATAATGAGGCAACATTTGAACTTTTAAAACATGTGACACCATCTTATTCTTGCTTCTGCCGACCTTCCTGAAAAAAGCCACTGTAGTTTTCAATCTGTGGGCTGGCTGTGTGGGATGTAGAATATATCTGATATTCTGTACTATCAATGTGGGCGTTTGCAAATCACACCACCATAAGGCCTGTAACCAGATGATAACTACCTTAACCCCTTCTCTGCTAAGTAAGTTTTAAAATGCTATCAACAATAATAGTATCATAAAATATCAAAATCACACAAAAAGCCAACTTAGAAAAGGTATTTTCAGTTTATTATTGCTAGGTTATATTTTAGCAAACATTTGTATGTTCAATACATTGTTATTTTAGTTAGTTATATATTTATATTTTGTTTTATCTGTTTCCCAGATTTTAAGAAATGTAACATATACATCATCAGGCAGTATTAACAAGAGTTATAGACAGGCTTTCCTCCACCTGGGGCAAAATTAGAAAAACAGGGCTTTGTATTTGGTTTCTATCTATATTTTTTATATGTTCAAACATTTTCCTTAACTCTTTAACTTTTTTAATGTTTCTCTAGACCATGTGTTCACGTGATTGCTTTTATAATGTAACACTAGATACCCCATCCCAGGATGGTGATTGTCAGTGGCGTAACTATAGGGGTCACGGTGGTTGCATTCATGACTGGGCAGCGGCTCAGACACAACAGCCAGGATCCTCTGATCCTGACTGTTTACCCCTCTAGATGATGTGACATCATCACAACGCAGTGCCTGCTACCCTGCCTGTACTGGGCCATAAGCCTAGGCTTTGGCCTGGTAGGCACCGGAAGTGGCATTCCGGAGCAGTCGGCGTGATGATGTCATGCTGTCTTCTTCCGATTCAAAGAGAGGTGTTCGGCGGGGGAACAAGGGCGACATGAGTATTTTCTTTTAATTTTTAATAGGGGGCAGGGAGTTCTGTCTACCTACCTACCAACTGGGGTGCCTATGTACCTTCTGGGTGCTCCTATATACATACCTGCTAGGAGGGTCCTATATTTCTACCTACTAAAGGGGGCCCTATATTACCACCTACCTACTGGGGGGGCCTCTATTCCTACCTACCGACTGGGAGGCCTATGACCCTACTTACCTACTGGAGGCCCTATATACCTTCCTACTGGGAGCCCTATATAACTTCCTATTAGAGGGAACTCTAAATACAGTATTTAGCTACTAGAGGGGGCCCTTTATATCTCCCTACTAAAGGGAGCTCTATATACCTACCTACTAGAAGGGGCTCTATAAAGCTATCTGCCTACTAGGAGGGCCCTATATACAGACCCACCTATTGGGGACCCCTATATACCCTAAATACCTTCTGGGGGCCTATGTACCTACCTACCTATTGTAGGGAATCCTATATACCAAACTATCTACCAGGGAACCCTATTAACCTACTTATTGGGGGGAGGATTTATACCTACCTACTGGGATACTTTATATACTTGCCTACTGAGGTGACCC
Organism: Phyllomedusa bahiana; assembly: GCA_025379985.1. Classification (NCBI taxonomy): domain Eukaryota; kingdom Metazoa; phylum Chordata; class Amphibia; order Anura; family Hylidae; genus Phyllomedusa; species Phyllomedusa bahiana. The sequence goes on from JAODAL010004134.1 coordinate 69,890, forward strand.
TATATACCTACCTACCGATTTGGGGGCCTATGTACCTACTTTCTGTGATAGCTTTATATACCTGCCTACCTACTGAGGGGAACTCTATATCAAAGGGGGACTTTACCTATCTGACTGCCTAATTATGGGGGGGATGCTTACTATATGGGGTGTGGGGTGTGGGGTGGGTTATGCCCCTGGTGATTGTAATAGAAAATGAATCCACTTAAAGAGATTTTCTCAGCTTGCTTTTTCACAGAGACACAGACAGCTTCAGCCTCCTATTTCCGGGCCCTGTTTGGGTTTTCTACAACAGTGAAGGGCATACAACCTCTATTTCCTTGCTCTGATCCTTTAGAGGACATTTTTTCGGGATGTTTATAGCCAGTAGTGCACAAGGAAAGAATAAAATTCCCTTTTTCCCAAAGATAGTTCAACATTTTGAAAAAATTTTTGCCTTTTTATTAGTCTTGATAAAATTTAAAATAACATTACATAGTTCAAGGGTTACAAGAAAAAAGGGAATCCCGCTGATGCGTTTCAGATCAAGTTAGATCCTTAGTCGTAGCTTGGGGATATGGGTACCACTTGATTATTTAAAACACCTGAACATGAACACATGTGCGGGTTTGTCCAGTCAGAAAAAAGGTTGCTATAACCTATTGCTAGATACAAAGCACATAACAATTTAAAAAAAATGCAAATTAAAGCCAAAAAACAGAATACATTTCAAATCAACAGGTATATTCATCTAAGGAACATTCTATCTCCAATATAATTAATAATGATAAGCAATATCCTGCCTTATGTTCAACCCCCCGGTATCCGAGTACCAAGATCAAAGATCCATTTGGATTCTCAACTAACTAATTTCTTGTATATATCACCTACCTTCCTGGGTTTTAAAACCCTTTCGATACCCATAAAGGAGAAACCGCTCGTGTTCCCTAGGTGTAACTCCTGGAAATGCTTCGATACCATCGATGTTTTAAACAGATCTTTCCGTACGACATCAGATAAATGTCTCCTAATTCTGATCTTTAGGGGTCCTTTTGTACAACCAACATATTGTATGTTGCAGATACAAGAATTGATTAGGTACACAACGTGTTTAGTGTTACAATTAATGTAACTTTTCACTGGGTAGGAGACACCACTATCATTGAGGTGAATGTAACATTATTAGTCGCATAGCGACAAGCTGTACAAAATTTATTTCCACAATGAAAGAAGCATTTAACCAAGTTGGATTTTTCTCTGACCCTATTATTAGTCAGAGAAAATACCTAGTATTTCTTGCAGTTCATTGTTACATAATGTAAAGGTAGGTGTTTTTTTATTAGGGAGACAATTTGGCTATATTGTAAACTGTAAGTAGTAGAAAAAGTGATGTTTTGTGACCTCAGTTTGGTTTGCTTGTTATGCATAGAAAGCATGTCTGTACGTGGATTCTTTCTCTCGCTGAATTAAGCGTTTTATCTGAATATGCTCTCTTTTAATTTCTGTATGTTCTATTTCTGGAAATTTACTGATAATGCTACATTTTCTCTTGGCTCTTGCAAGTTCCCCAAAGGGGATGTTGGATATAAGGTGTCTTGGATGGCATGATGTGGCTAAGAGTGTGGCGTTTCTAGACATAGGTTTCTTGAATGTTAGCACCTCTACCCCAGTATTACTCTCTCCAAATAAAGTGATATCCAAAAAATCAATTTTATGAGAATCTTGATGAAAAGTAAATTTAAGATTCATATCATTAGTGTTAATGAAGTTAACAAAATCCCGGACTAGAACCGAATCTCCACCCCACACCAGGAGGAGGTCATCCACATACCTACCATACTATCTGATGTTTGGTAGAAAGGGGTTAAGGTCTGAGAACAAAAATGTTTCTTCCCTTAAGGCCATGTAAATATTTGCCAACGAAGGAGAGAACCTCACACCCATTGGTGCTCCTTGTAACTGCAAAAAAAATTGGTCATGAAACATAAAATAATTGTGTTTCAACGAGTAATGTGTAGCTTCCAATGAAAATATCTGTTTTTTTTTTTTAGTATGTACTGTACTTGTACAAAAAAATAACAGAGTGTCTGTATTGCTTTAATATGGGGGACACTGGGATACAGGGCCACAACGTCACAAGAAAGCCAACTGTTCCCATCCTGCCAGTTGATTGCTTCTATAGAAATCCAGAGAAGTTTGGTATCTCTGATATATGCAGGTAGTTGGATTACGAGGGCTGCAATTGATGGTCCATCCATTGTCCCAATCTTTCATTGAGGGATCCTATCCCTGAGACTACATGGCGAAAAAGTGGAAGAAATCCCTCTTGGAGGAAATACATGATAGATTGGAATCAAATACTTATGTTCAGGTTGATGGCACACAGGATATCTTCCTTAATTTGTATCAACCCTTTAATATTCCAACAATACACAGTAACAATTCTCATTATTCGTAAAATATGTCATTATTACAAAACCTACGATTTCTTTCATAGCAGTCGCATATTACGTACATTTTCTCACGGAGATGTCCTTATCCAGGTAACATCAAAGAACCAAGCTGTTTTCAGGAAGCGAGTCTCATAGTTTGTCCTCTCTCTGAATGGAAGTAAACGGCTGCGACGTTTTGGTGGAACGCCCCCTCTGTCAAGCACACCTCGGATTCCTTCAGTATGTATTTTTATACTATCTTATATATAAAGGTTGCCACAAACTAGGATTATTTCCACTTTGAGCATCCAGCCAGACCACGTAGATGGGACCTCCAATCCCCTCTTTTAGCACGTTATCCATATAGTTATTGGTCAGCCATTTATACTTTACACTTTTCTTTTTATTAAATAATCTTGTGTATAGTTTTAACCACTGCTTATGCGGTGTGGGAAAAAGTTTGGGCTATGGACTAATACGAACGGCGATTTCTGGCTGCATCAGAAACTTGCGTATACCCATTTGTTCTATGTATAGCATTTGGATATTTTAATGCATAAGCAGTGATTAAAATTATGCACAAGATTATTTAATAAAAAGAAAAGTTTAAAGTATAAATGGCCGACCAATAACTACATGGATGATGTCTTTTTATACTGCCCTGACTCATATGATCGATAGAAACCAGTCTCAACATATAAACTTCCCTAACTACTTTTAAAAACAATCTAATTATCTAAAACATAGATTGCATATTAATAGCCAGAGTATATTCTATATAACCAATGGTATTATTTTATCAGCATCATATTTAGTTACGTATATTGTGTCTATTCCTCTGGATCTAAGCCCACACTGAATACTGTGCCTGCGCGTACTGCGTCACCTATCAGTATCCCTTCATTTCAACACATCGATACGCCAGGTAAGTATCATATATGTCATGGGGGCTGGCGCGGGTGCCGTCGCCCCCCCGGCTGCCCGCGTCCAGCCCCTCGCTGCTCGGGTCCCCGCGCCTGGTCACTTACCCATCCGCACTCCTGTGCTTCCTGCTTCTGCTTGTCCCGACCGCCGCACGCGAACCCGCTGCTTAGGGCGCGCGCGACGACTGGTCTGTATTTTAAGGGCCAGCTCCCGGTAATTTGTCAATTGCCGGCCGCTGGTCCTATATAAGGTACACGCCCCCTGCACTCTTTGCCAGTTTGTTGGTGTGCGTTGCCTTGTCTTGAGAGTGTTGGAGTTCTGTCTGATTACCCGTATACCAGTCCGTTCCGCTACGTTTCCTGACCTTGCCTGTTTGCCGCCTGTCCTGACCGTCTGCCCATCTCTGACCACGAACCTCTGCCGCCAGCCCTGACCTCCTGCCTTTCCCCGACTACGCTTCTGGGTTACGTCTCTGTACCACGCATTACCCCGGCCGCCATCGCAAGCAAGTCACGTCAGGCATAGCGACCTGGTAGCCTCACGCCGCAGCAAGTCCATCCCGCTTTGTGGCGGGCTCTGGTGAAAACCGGGGGCTACTTAGACTACGCTCCCTGGCGTGGCTTAACTATCATCACTTGCGGTGGTCCAGCGAATCCACCGAACCATTACAATATAATTTCTTCTATGCGCTTATCAGTCTACTACTAGGTTTACAGGCAATGTTTAGTATAACTGTGTGCCTATTGCTATCAAGTTAGCAATCGGAACTATAATGGTTATATTATTTTAGGTGTTATATAACTACCCAAATTTGTCTATAAGATAATACATAGAAATCCCATTCTTTACCTCCAATCTAGTTCACAGAAAGATCCTCCAATTGTATTCTTCACTGAGGCCCACGGGGACGAGCGATTGTTTATTTTATTTTGTACGTGCAAGCGCTGTAGAGAGCACTTCGTCTCTCTTCAATAATCAGCGCTTATTTATTTATGTGCTTGTATGCGGATGCGATGCCTAAAGAAGCCTGTTTCCCTTAACCAATATGGCGCTGAGTGATTTCTAACTAGTAATCACCTGCATGAGGCAGCGCTGTTTATGACTCTAGTTAGGCACGTATTCTTTATACTGGCATGTCCCGGTCATGCGCACCGCATGTCGGCAGACGCCGAGAGATTGCTTATTAAGTTTGATATGTTGAGTCTTCTTTTCAGGTAGGAAGAGCTCATTACGCCCCATATTATAATGAATATTTTTCTACTCTGCCCACATTTCATCACTGTTCACCTTTTTGAGTCTATTATCACTTTATTCTGTATTTATATCACATCTATAGTATGTATATTTAATATGCAGTTTTTTATCACGTGTTTTGTACACACTGAATGTGATTTGATGTATTATTATTCACTATTGCTTGCATTTTGTATTCACTTTTTTCACTAATTGTTTGTATTATGTATTCACTCATTTGCATATTTATGAACACCGCCCTTTAAATATTTGCTGTTTCCGTCTTGTGTTTGCTTGAAAAAGGCTTATTTCTGAGCCGAAACATTGCCCTTGGACATGCAATAAAGCACTGTTCTTCTTTTCCACACTTTTTGTGAGTGCAGCGGGTTTTCCTTATACAATTTTTAATCAAGACATAATAAAGATGCAAATTTTTATCAACCTGTTGAACTATCTTGGAACTGGCAATTTTCATATCTTTCCTGTTGTGCTTTTGAGTTACACTCCCTGCCGCGCTTCCATTAGTCCAGGTGATACGACTACGGGACTTGGTAAGCTGATCATTCCTTTTTTCTCTACACTAGTGCACAAGGCTACAGAGCGCTAATGGGTTAAAGTAAGTAATGCAAACAAGCTCGGCTTGAAGATTACACTCAGTACGGAGTGATGTCACCATCCTGGTCACTGCAGCCTGTTAGAGCAGGTTATAAGATCTGCTATAACTCTGGAGGGAGACAAAATTAGAACAGCAATGTATTTGGTATCAGTCTTTATTTACCTTTGCCTAAAAGACAGCCAGCTCTCCACAACTGCAGCTTCCCAGTTTCTGTTCTATACATGCTCCCTACTATGTCATATAAACACTGTTGCTGTGGTCCCCTCTCTGACCTCCATATTCCCATCGTCACAGAACCCCATCCTTTACACTGTTACTACACAAAAGGATTCTCCTTCTCCTCCTCTGTTATTGTGCAGTGTAGTGTAATTATAGCTGTAGGACCTGTGGTGACATCATGTGAGGGCCAGTTACACCAACAGACCACTCCAACTTCCAAAAATATTAATTTTTATATTTTAGTTTTTTTGGGGTTGTTGAGAAATTTTTTTTTCAATAATAAAAAAACCCCTTTCAAATACAACTTGCCTAATAATTCTGCACACACTGCAGATTAATTGATAGCCCATTCCAGAACGGTGATTTTTTATAAAAAAATACTACGAGTTCTTGTCACGGGCAAAAACGCAACCAAGTAAAAATACCATGATAAATTTTTGTAATCCTCGATTTTTACACTAAAGGCGACATGTCAGAAAAGAGGTGCCTCCAAGCCAGTTTTAAGACACATTAAATGAGTGTATAGTGGGCCGATGAAAAAACCTTAAAAAATTGGGGCAGTGTATGCCATAGTTAATTGATCCCTAATTTAGGTGCATACAATTATTGCACATTTTTATGCACCCTATTTTTTGGTGTTACAGTTCATTTATAAGAAATGGGACCAACATTTTTTTTTTTTGCAAAAAAACACCAAAAAAATGGGACATGTCACCCTAAATGCAGCAGGAACCTGCACAGAAGCTGGTGAACACTGCCCCCACGCTCATTTGAATCAAAACACAGCACTTTAAATTTGGTGCGAATGCAGCCAAGCAGACATTGGTGAACCAGGGGCTGCTGAGCCAAATGCACAGGCTAATGTAGCGGGAACCACTCTCTGCTACACTTCTGGGTAGAGGGTATAGTGGAGTGAGTTTTGAAGTTGTGGTTCTGGTTCCCTCACCATCTGCTTCGTCCTGCACACATCTCAATGTACATTCCAGTACAGCATTTCGGTGAGGGTGCTGACTGAGTGTAGCAGGAGTCATTCTCTGCTAGACTTCTGAGTGCAAAGTACTTTGAAGTGAGTTTGGATAAGACGGCTTCCTTTTGGCTCCCTCACCCTCCACTTTGTCCTGCTCACACATCACATTGTACATTCCTGTATAGTGTCCGATGTGGGTGCTGACTGTGACTGTAGCAGGAGCCGCTCTCTGCTATACAGACCAGTAGGTGATGTGGCATTGTTCTCTCTCAACCCTAAATTGTAATTTTGTTATGCCCCCTTTTCGGACAGAAAATATGTAATGCTGTTTTCCGGCTGTTCCCTTATTCTGTAAGATGCGTGTTTTGAGATTTAGTGCTCAAACCCGATTTTTTTCCAAAAAGGGTTGAAAAAGAATTGAGGTAGCCCCACCCACCTCAACTGATAAATCTTACTTTAAAAGGGAAAACATGGAATAACTGCCAAGGGGGGGGGGCTAGGCCTTTGGTGGGGGGGGCTAAACACTCGCTCATGATAAGATTTTAGCATTAAATACTCTAAAACTACAGCATTTTAAACAGAATAAGGACACACCCGCTGGAAACAGAAATGTTCTGACACTAGCTTGTGCTGTTCTCAGCAATGGGGGCATAACCTATGTGACAGGTTCCCTTTAAGAAATGTTCTAAATGTTGCCTAATCCTGGGATTATGCGACTAAACGCAAGTATTTTACAATACATGTATTATATGACGATACGTCGTTGAGGATGAATAAATTATTGAAATTACTCTAAGTTGATGGTACACTGCACAGTTGTTTACATGTGGATTTGATGTGGGGTGAAAGAGGAGCCCTAGATATATGTGATGTGGATTAAACGCATAAAGTGACGAACTACCAATTTATGTTGAGTTGTGGTTTTCTCTCAACTCTAACCTCCCAACTGCAGGGGCAAACGTAGGAAGAGGGGTTTCCAACTAAAGTTGCACGTACATAACATCGCAGTTATCTGTTGGGACACAGTTTCCTTATGGATACTGTGGCAAAACTGCAGGAATCTAAACCTTTTTGTGCATTTTCTAACACTTTTTAATTGCCAATTTCCCCTGTAGCTGATATATCATTTTAAAGGGGCTGTCTCACTAAAAGGGATTCCCTTTTTATTTTAAAAAGATCTTGCAAAAACAAGTCACTTTGCAATTTGTGTCCATTAACAGTGTCCTACCTAAGAGATATCCCCTCTTGTATAGGCTGCATCAGCTCTTTAGGTCGCTATAGCTACAGACCTGTTCAATCTCTCAATGATAGGCTCCCCAGAAACGGGTTTGCTATAGCTACAGACCTGGCTTCTACTGCAGCCTAGTAGAAGACAGTAAACACACTCCTGAATTCAAAATGAAACCAAGAAAACAGGACGAATCAATGTAGTGAGACAACCCCTATAAGGGTAAAATTACTGTGATTGAGCTGCTGCATCGAGCTGCTACATTAGAGCTTGCTCTTGCTCCATCTGGTGTGGGCACAGCTTCTGAGCTTGTATCACCCAGGCAGTGTAAGTGATGGTGTCTAGAAGAATTGCCAATTCTCTCAGGAGGACTCTCCCTTTTCCAGGAGTCTCTCGGACATTTCAGGAGAATTGGCACTTATGAATGCTAGTCAATGCCAGTGAATTAGTATAGACCAAATTTACAGCATTGTAGATCACGCTGATGCTCAGAGTCTGGTTCAAAAGAACTGCAGCAGGCTTGGGTGTTACAGGAATACAGACTATTAGACAAGGTTACTGTGCCCTCTTCTAAAGGCAGTCTTAGGCATGTTGCAATTTCTGCGCATTTTAAAGAATGTTACACAGAAGGATACCTTCAAATTGCCTAAACTGCCGGATAATATCTTTCTTATATTATTTGATAAAAAGTGAACCAGATGAAAAGCCTCTTTTCTCTATTTTAAAGAATAAATTCTATTATAAAGAAATTAATGAGTCCAAATGGCGATATTATTACATTAATCTATTGAGAATTATCTGCACACTGAGCACTCTGGTGAGAATTCAATGGTTTTATATCAAATTGCATAGTGACTTTGACCCTATGGTCTTAGCACAGGTCTTCTAGGTTAGGGTATGGTCTGTGATTATTTAGTGATATCAGCAGTTTTTGAAGTTAAAGTTTAATGTCATGCTGCTGCTTTGATGCCTTCTTGTAAAGATTATTCATCACAGAAGAACACAGTTTTAATTTTGTATGTTAGGGCTGATTTTCATAAAATACTTTTCTATCTAGAAACCTTTTTGTACCCAAAGAAAAAAAAGTTATGGCCAGCCAAATGGTTCTCTAAATTATTCCATAATTCCTACTGTACCGTGTTATCACTATTATATCCCTGTCATTATGACTTAAAGGGGTTGTATCATTTCATTAAATGGTCTTCAGAATAAGGGGACAGTGAAAACAAGCAACTTTGCAATTGGATGTCATTAGCAAAGCTGTCTTGTATTCACCGTATTCCTTATCTTGTGTTTTTGTTTACACTGATATCCAGTCCTGGTCGAATCCCTCCGGATCCCTCCTCCTTGCATTTCATTAGCTGAGCTCATTTACATTCTGTACAGCCCCTGGTCGAATTCATGGAGCTGTGTCTCACTCAGAGTAAGTGACCGTCACATTTTCACTTTATACAGGCAGAAGAAACAGAATTACACTGAAGGGCTTACACATTCAGGAAATAGCACAATTTGTGTCGATCCCTGCCTGACTCAGAGATAGGGGCTGTAGCATTTTCTCTCTCCACACCCAGCAGAAACAGACTGCAACAGATTCTACAATGAGAAAACATAACAGTTTTGTCCCGGTGCCTAACTCTCCTGCATAGAAACAGTGCCGTTCATAGAGCATCTTCAGCTGTGAGAGGAGAAGAGTTCAGTTGCTCAGTCTAGATTGAATGCAGCCTGTGGTATGTATACAGCTCTTACAAAATAAGACTGCAGGGAGAGACACAGTGACATGTGGACTCAGAGAGGGGGGGGGGGGTGAGTCTCAGGAGCCAGCAGGACTAGTGAAGGGGGGATGATGTCTCCCAGCAGGGAGGGGAAGAAACGCCCCTGCATTTCCAGAGTTGAGAAGCTGAGAGCAGTGTGAATCAGCCGAACTAAGGAAGCGATACATCCCCTTTAATGTCCCATTTTGAATGTCTGGGACTTCAATCAAGACTGCTAGTAGTCTTAGGTACAGTACTGGATTTTTCAGGGACCTGCAGGTAGGGCAATATACAGACAAGTGGTTAGGGCTCCTATTACATTGAGTTGCAAAAGTCTTCCAACCCCTTGAACTGTTCCTCATTTTTAAATGTTACCACCACAAACTTAAATGTATTTTATTGTTAGGCTATGGTCACACGGTGTATTTGCAGGGCGTAAGTACGCACTTCGCCGGCCCATAGACTTGAATTGCCAGCGGCGCGTATACGCCGCTAGTAATTCACATGTCAAGTATCTCCCCGCCCGGCGGCTTCGCCGGGCGGGGAGAGGAGACGTGATCCATAGTTCTCTATGAGAACTGTGGATTACCGTAATGAATGGGCTGTTTTCAGTCCGTAATTTGCGCACTTCGGCGCGTAATTACGGACTGAAATACGGCCCATTTTAAGCCGTGTGAACATAGCTTTATTGTATGTGATGGAGTAAAACAAAGTAGCAAGTATTTGTGAAGTGTAAATAAAATGATACGTGTTTTACCAAATTTTTGCAAATTAATATAATCCATACTTTGTAGGAGCACCTTTAGCTGCAATCACAGCTGCAGTCTGTTGGGGTATGTCTCTACCAGCGTTGCACATCTAGAGACTGTCATTTTTGCCAATTCTTCTTTGCAAAATAGCTCTAGCTCAGTCAGATTGGTTGGAAAACAGTTTTGAAAAACAATTTTCAAGTCCTACCACAGATTCTCAATGGGTTTAAGGTCTGGATTTTGGGCCATTTTAACACATGAATATGCTTTGATGTAAACCATTTCATTGTAGCTCTGGCTGTATGTTTAGGAATGTTCTCCTGCTGAAAGTGAACCTATGCCCCAGTATTAAGTCCTTTGCAGCCTCTAAGGCTATGTTCACACGGCTTATTTGTGGGGCGTACTCACGTCCCGCAATTATGCCGTGTGGACGGGGGCGGGAGCGGGGGCCGGCACCTCGCCGGCCCATAGACTATCATTACTCGCGGCGCGTATACGCCGCTGATAATTCACATGTCACTTATCTCCTCCCCGTGGCGTATTCTGCGAGCAGGGAGAGGAGACGTAATCCATAGTTCTCTATGAGAACTGTGGATTACCGTAATGACTGGGACGTATTCCAGCCGTAATTTCGCGCCGTACTGCGCGAAATTACGGACTGAAATATGTCCCATTTTAAGCCGTGTGAACATAGCCTAACAGGTTTTCCTCCAGGATTGTCTTATAATTAGTTTCATCCATCTTCCCATCAACTCTGAGCAGCTTCCCAGTCCCTGCTGAGCAAAGCTTCCCCACAGCGTGATGCTGCCACCACCATGTTTCACGGTGGGGTTGGTGAGTTCAGGGTGATGTGCAGTGTTGGCTCTCCTCCACACATAGGTTTGACGTCATCTGACCAGAGCCCCTTCTTCCACATGCTTGCTGTATCCCCTACAGCTTTTTGTAAACAGCAAATGGGATGTCTTCTGGTATGATAAAGTGGTTTTCTTCTTGCCACCTTTCCATAAAGGCCAGATTTGTAGAGTACATGACTAATAGTTGTCCTGTGGTTAGATTTTCCCACCTGAGCTGTGGATCTCTGCAGCTCCTCCAGAGTGACTCTGGGCCTCTTGGCTGCTTCTCTAATTAGTGCTCTCCTTGTCTGGGTTGTCAGTTTAGGTGGACGGCAATGTCTTGGTAGGTTAGCAATTGTGCCATACTCCTTCCATTTACGGATGATGGATTCAGTGGTGCTCTGTGAGATCTTTAGAGCCTGGGCTATTTTTTTTAAAACCTAATCCTGCAATTTACTTCTCCACGACTTTATCCCTGTAGGTAGTGGATCCTCTGGACCACCGCAAATCGGCGGTAATAGCTGCGCCATGGAGCAGACTTTAAGTAGGTCCTGGTATTCACCAGAGCCCGCTGCAGCAAGCCCATCCTGCAAGTTCAACATGATTTTGGATGTCTGTGAGTTGCAAGGAGCAAAAATATATAGTGAATGGAACCCCCACAGAAAAACGTTAATACAAAAAAATGTTGAGGAGGTAGGGGTATTAAAGTTGCAGGAGGAATTAAAGGATATGAAGGAGAAACAAATGTTGTCAAATGTGCAATGCCTCATGGGGTATGTGCAAATAATTCCTCCATATGTTAAATTCAGGCTACTTTAGTGAGAGACTCCCCAACAGATGTAGAACAAATAAATTTGCAATGAAGGAGGATAACTCAGCAGGTTGTGGCAGATGCTTATTAAAGTTCTTTTTATATACAGATTGTGCTACCTCAAATATGTATAAAAACATATGTAACACCCCTTTGTGCTCACCTCCTTGAGCAGAGAGTCTTCTAGTTATTACAATGGTCCAGTGCCTCCACCCGAATCCTGATATTAGCTCTACAGGCATGTAGGGGTGAATTTTAATGCTGCCAAGGTTTGTCTCGGGAAATCCCTGCCTAATCTTAGTACACACTCACTGAGTTAGGGATAAAACACTCTGTACACAAGGACCAGCTGAACTGTCAGCTCTGTTCCTCAGATCTCTCTGTTCTCTGTGGTCTGCACATTACTCCATCTTCCCAGCTCCCGTGCATCTCATTGCCAAGAAAAGGAACCTGAGTATCATCATATGCACAGAGGGGTAAGCCTTTACCTTTTGTGAAAATATTTGGCCTAGTTTAAACTCATATGTGGGTCAATTTTGTCCCACAATTAGAGATGGGCGAATTGATTCTAACAAAGTGGAATTCGTTTAGAATTTCAGGAAAACTTTGGTTCCTAACAAAGTCGAAGTTTGGGGTACTTCACGGGAACGAAGCGAGCTTTTGATTGATAAAAAGGCTGCGAGCACATGGCGCTACATGGGGCAAAGAACTCTGGGAGGAAGAAGGGCATAGCCTGCATGACATGTGCGGGAGATGAAGCCAATCAGAGACCGGCGGGATTCTGTGACTTTCACGCACTATATAAGTCCGGGCGCGACGCTGGGAGCTCACACTCCTGTCACTGTACTGAGTAGGGAAGGTGCCGCCATGGCTGCTTATGATATCTCTTACTAAAGAACTCATTTTTATACAGCGAATTTTGGGGGGTGTCACAGCTTGTCTCAGAGACTGCTTCTCTTACGTTCTAATTCTGATTATGCGGGGTATTGGAACTGAAGTCCAGTGTGCGTCCAATGCAGCTGCATATACATTTTAATGCTATCTGCTCACAGCACATTGAATATCCAAGGGTGATCTAAGCCTGTTCCTGTTGTATTCATTTAAAGAAACCGTGTTTTTACAATCCAAATAGCACTTCATTTTTGGTTGCTCATTTCTTTTGCGCAATTTGCATCCAGGGGTTAATTAAGCGTTGTTCTGCTGTTGTGGTCACTAAAAGAAACGCTCCTTTTCACCGCCAAAAAAGACATTTTTCCTGTAGCATAATTCATGACAGAAGGTTAATTACAAATTTTTCTGTTGTTGTGTACCGTAAAATACACGCCATTTTAACACGCTACAAAGCTGGTAATTTTTGGTTGCTCAATTCTTTTGCGCAATTTACATCCAGGGGTTAATTAAGCGTTGTTCTGCTGTTGTGGTCACTAAAAGAAATGTTATTTTTCACTGACAAAAAAGAAATTTTTCCTGTAGCGTAATTCATAACCGAAGATTAATTACAAGTTTTTCTTTTGTTGTGTACCGTAAAATACATGGCATTTTAACATGCTACAAAGCTGGTAATTTTTGGTTGCTCAATTCTTTTGCGCAATTTACATCCAGGGGTTAATTAAGCGTTGTTCTGCTGTTGTGGTCACTAAAAGAAACATTCTTTTTCACCGCCAAAGAAGACATTTTGCCTGTAGCATAATTCATAACCGAAGGTTAATTTAAAGGGGTTGTTTTCGCTACAAAGAATAGCTTTCAAATTGTAGGGAACACAAAATAAAGCATTTTCCCAAAAATATTGCATTGTTCCTCTGTTTTCCCTAAAGAGATACAAGTGAATTTATTACCTCCATGGCTATTTCAGTTCCCCCAGTAAAATGACCTGTAAACAAATCTCCTGGGGCTGTTTGTTCAATGAGATAACAGAGAGTGAGTCATCACACAGGTCAGCAGTGTCAGTCAGTGTCCTGTGCTGCCAGACAGTAAAAAGCTTGATTTACTCAAGTAAACAGCTCTGTAATTAGGGCTTTTGTTTTGGGGGTCAATAAAAGTCCCTTTATTTATTTGAAAAAGGGCAAATTAATTAATTAGCATCTGAAAGCAAAAAGTAGCTGTACAAGATGGAGTTTAAATGAAAATTTTAGTATGAACCAGGAAGTGACAGAAAATTTTCTTTATGCATTTTTTGAAACCCTGTGGGGGGACAATCCTTTAAGCCTTTTTTGTGGTTTTATATTCAGTAAAATACACAGGGGTTTTTTTAAATTTGGACATACAAGAAAATTTTTTTCCTGGCCTTTTTGTGGAGCGGAAATTTTAATCCAAAGGTTAAAAAAAGCGTGTTACGGGGTTTCATTTGGAGTAAAAATCCGGGTGGGGTTATTTTTCATTGCAGATTCTTCATCAAACAGTGTTTTTCTTTTTTAAGAACAAACAGAAATGTCAGCAGAGAGGTGGCGGGCTCTTCACCGGGCGAGTGGCAGTGGCACAAACATTCCGGGAGTGGGCCCGGGGTCGAAAAGGAAACAGAAAGGGGGAAAACTCGCGGGGGGGGTTTCCCCCGGTGAAGGCCAAAAACTGCCCCCTGGTCATCAGGGGGCCGTGTGTTGACAAGAAAACCTAAGGATTTTTTGGTTTGGTTGACTGGGTTTCATCCACTTCCCCCCAGGGGACTTTCTCCCAAACCCCCGGCCCAAAAATGTGGAAGGATGGGCCCAAACCCCCAAACCCTTAGGTTGGCATGGGGGGGACCGGCTCGGGCGGCCCTCACCCGTCCCCAACTCGCATCTGTCCCATCCGGTTCCTTCAGCCAGAGATCTACTATTGGTCTGGGTCAGCACCACTAAAATTGGGCGGGGGATGAAAATTTTTGGAGGGCAGTCAGCACCTATTTGGGGCAGCGAAGAAAGGGGGCCCCCAATATCCCCTGCTTCTTGCAGTAGGCGGCAAAGTTTTGATGTGGAATTTGGTATGGGAAGTCATTTTTGAGGGGTCAGCCTCTGCATCCCAAAGCCCGGTTATGAGGCAGCGTACGATAAAACACAAATCGTTTAATATGTGCCGACCGCACTTGGAGCCGGGTGAAAGAAAGGGGATTCATCATTGTCAGGGGGAAGAGGGGGTCGCTTGGCATCGGGGGCAGCGGCGCCCCCCAAAGCAAGGGGGTTTTGGGGTGGTTTGTGAGTCACAGGGGAGCACCCAGTGTGGGGGGGTGGGGAGCCAAGCGGCCCCACGGGGTAGAAAACCCCGCTTCGCATTTTCCAAAAAAATTGCGGCACGGGGCCCTCGCAAGGCACGGCGGCAGTAGTCATTTTAAAATTTGCGGAGCGTTGACGGGTAAAATTCAATACTCGACGGTGGGGGCAGTTCTTTGCAAAACAGGGGGAAGAGGGGTTTTTTGGGTTTTATTTTTTTTTTTGGTTAGGAATAGGGGTGGGCAAAAAAGTGAAACGGGGCCCCAGGGAGTAATGTTGGCCCAAAAGGCCCTTGGGGTAAACCCACATGCAGCGTCCCCACGATGGCCTGGGGAAACGGGGGCTCAGATGGGGTGCCCTTTTCCTGCCGCCCGCAGAAACAGAGCAGAAAAAAGCGCCCAAGGGGCACGCATGCCATTGCAGCCGCCCAAGGCTCCACCCCCTCTGCAAAAGGGGAGCTGTTTTTTCTTAGCCTTTCATCTCCCTCTCCAGATGCCCCTGCCCTCGCTACCCCATGGCGTAAGCAGTCGTTCGCGGGGGTGATTGAAAAGAGACAACAGTTGTGTCCAATCATCCAAAGGGTGTAAAAGCTGACCTTTGGCCCCTGTCAAAATTTTTTGGGGTTCTGCATTTCCCTCCCTTTCCAAATGGGGACTCGGGCTCCGTTCGGGAGAACTAAGGGGCTTGTGCCAAACCGAGAGGAGGGGTTCCCAAGTCAAAATTTTTTTCCCAAAAAAGGGCATTTACCACCCACTTCATAAATATGTAAAACGGGAAGGGGGGCCAGCCCCTTGGCTTAGGGTTTTGGTTCCAAGGTTTGCACGGCAGAGCGGGGAAACCGCCCGGGAGCTGTAACCGGTCAGGGCCATTCAGGGTTCCTTTACGGCCCACTGGGAAAAATGTGTTTCCCTCCCCAAGGCACCCCTAAATTGGACAGGAGCCCGGGCGCTTTCTCCCCCACGTTGTCAAACTGCGGTTCCTGCCCCTTTATGTCCCCCTTTCCTCCTCCTTCCCCAAAAACCATCATCTCCCCTCTACAATTAGCTGCCCAATCATACCTCACTTTAAAGGGCACAGGGGTGCCCAGGGCTTTTTTTCACCGGGCTTCCCTTTTCGGCGAACAAAAGTCACACGGGGGGAAGGGAACTGCTCCCTTAAATGCAGCAAAAAATCGATGTGTGGTTTTTCTGCACGCCAAACTGCAAATGCGGAACCATGGTGAGGCCCAAGGGGGAAAGTAATATGGGTCCGGGGCGGGCACCCCGAGGGGGATGGTCCATGCGCCTCATGGGGGCATGTGTCAATCGGGTTGTAAAGGTTCCTGAAGTTTTTCCCACCGTTTTAAAGAACATTCGGGAAAAATGGCCGGGAAAAAATTGTGCATCACTTCTTTCCATTCCTACAGCCAGGAACACCCTCCTAGAGTTGAGGGGGCGAAAGGCTTCCCTCAAAACACTCTAAATATCCCAATTTTTTCCCCCCTTTTGGGAAAATTCCAGCCTGCAAAATTTTGGGGCCCGGCTGTAGGGAAACGAAAAAAGGCCATTAACGATTTTTTATGATCCAGGCAGACAGGGGGTACCCCCCCTGTGTAACTTTGATGTCATCCAGTGGAGCTCATGCGTGCCCCCTTTGCCGTTTGTTGGGGGCCATTCGAAGAGGCCATGTTATTTGTGGGTGCCAGGACTACGGGGTGAATAACTCATTCCACTGCTTTTTTGTCCTTGAACAGGGTGGGAAAAATCGGGCTGGGCCCGGGGGGGCTGGAGACGTTGGGGACCACATCTTCCCGGGGGGCCCCATGGGGTCCGATGGGGGGTGAAAAAGGAGGAGGGGGGGGACATTGGGGCGAAAAACCCTTGTTTTGGTGAAATAGTGGTTTTTTTACCCCAGGGGGGACAAGAAAGGAAAGACAGGAGCAGGGAGGGGGTAGTGGAGAAGAGGAAGGGCAGGCCCGATGACCCCAAAAACCCCGGCCGTATACAGTGGAGATTGGTTGTGGGGGGCCCCTGGGGTCATTGTGCAAATGGCCCCCCGCAAAGCTTATTTTCCCTTTTAGTGACAGCCCCAATAGTCACCATCCGGGAGAAGGGGTACTTCTGGCTCTCACCCTAATTGGGACCCCCCTACTGGTCCAAAATGGGAGCCCCTTTTTTTAGTTCTGAGAGGGGGGACAAAAACCCAAATTTCTATTTGGGAAATCCTCCCTTTTCCCCTTGGCCCCTGCCCATTTTGCGGGATCGGGCCCTCCCCTGACAGTTTTTCAGCGCTCCGTACTACTGCTGCGGCGGGTGGGGGGAAAGGGGGGGTGGTAGGGAAATACCAGCCCATCAGCAGCAATCTAAGTCTGGAAATCACTTATGAGCACTTCCTTCACCCCTAGTGGGGGAGGGGCATTTGCCAGCGCACAGCAGGACCGGAGCCAAAACCCTGAACCAAAAAGGGGGGGGCCTACTTGGGCAGCACTCTGCCCGCCCAGTTTTGAAAAATTTCCCCTTTACCCACTGGGCAGCCAAACGGATGTTTTGGGGTGCAACTTTCCCAGTTTGCAGGGGAGAAACTGTTGAAGTTTGTTTTTGGCATCGGGCGGGGTGGGTTTAGTGCGGCGGGGGCCCCCCGTTACCCCAAAGGGGAACCCCTTTTTCCCTGGGGAAAGTTGGGAAAAAGACTGACCTTTGTCCCAAAATGAATTGGCGTGGGATCGGCCAGGATTTCCAAAACCAAAAATTTTCCCTTTGGGGTCAGACTACATCAGCCATGAGGCCTCCCCAAAAAAAAAATTTTTTTGGGGGGAAATGAGTCTGGGTTTTAGCTACCTGCCTCAGCCCCTACTCGGGTGCCACCAACCCCCCCCTTGGGTGCCCCCCCATCCGGGTGACGTTTCTCCATCTGCCCCCAACCCTCTTTACCCGGATGGTATTTCCACCCAAACCCCCATACTCCCGTCATTGTTTCCACCCCATGACCTCATGCGCTGCCTTTTCCCCTGCCCTCCCCCACTGTTCCATTGTGACACTCTGTGGCCCCACTCCCGTTTTTGCCAAACCTCCCGAAATGTCATTTGGGGCCAAATCTGTGAAATCATGCCCGCTTGGGGGCTGCTGGGCCCGTACCCCTCAACCCCTGTCATTGTGCCACTCCCCTGAAATTTATGGGTTGCCCCGCTGCCGTTCACCTCCACTCTCTTTTCATTGTCCCTTGTGGGCCCCACTAAATGTTTTGGGCCCCCTCCAGAATGTCATTAGCCCTGCCCCGAAAACCCCAAAGCTGCTGCCGTCCCCCCCACTCTCTGGCCAAATTTGCCCACTCGTACCTACTACTGTTTTTCCCCCCCAGAAAAGATTGTGCCCTGTCTGACCTCTGCTTTCTGCTGTGGCTGTTTTCCGGGCCCCTTCCCCCACGTGTCCCTTGTGCCCCTCTTTGACCTCATGTGCTGGGCCCTCCCCCTCCACCTTGTATTGGGCCACTCTTTTGGCCTACTATGTTATTCCCCCCAGAAAAGTCATTTTGCCACTGTTGACCTCCCTGCTGCTTTCTGTGGTTGCTGCCGGGCACCTCCACTCTCTGTTTAAATTGTGCAAATTGTGGCCCACCCCGTTTTTGGGCCCCCTCCAGAATGTCATTGGCCACTCTTGACCTCATGTGCTGCTGTGGCTGGGCCCCTTTTTTGGGCACCTCCCCCACTCTGTCCCCTGATGTTTTCCAAATGGCTCTCAGCTTGGTTTTTTTTTTCCCCTTTTTCTGCCCTGACTTTATCGGCTACATTTCCCCCCGTTTTTTGGGCGTTTTGCCCTTTAATGCCCAGGGAATTTTTTAGTGAAGCGATTCTAAGAGCCCCGGCAGTATCTGCGTTCATACTAAAACACAAAAATTGTATTGGAAAACCAAAAACCCCCCTCCCTCTGCATATTTAAACATGGCACAATGTTTAAACCCCCCTGGGAGGCTCTGTGCAGCCTGGAAAAAGCTGTTTTTTAAAAGCGATTTGTCCCTAAGCAATTCGGACCCCAAAAAAATTTTTTCGGGAAAAATTTGGCGAAAGTCAACCCAATCGAAATTTTTTAGGAATTCGCCCCTTCTACCCCCAGGTTGCATGTTAAGCTAGGCCCCTTTTTTATGAAAGGCCATGTCCCATATCGAAAAAATTTTTCCCAAAAATTTCCCAAAATAAAAACTTTGTGGCAGTTTTTGGGAAAAAATTGCACCTGGAAATTTTGGGGAATTTAAATGACAAAAAATTGTTTCCCCAAATTTTACTAGGTATTTCTTTTAAAAAGCTTTGTCTCCGGCCCGAGGGCCCAAAATACTGGTCAATTTGATTAATTTCCTTTTTTTTTTTCTAAAAAGTTGACTTGGTGGATATAATATCCAACAAACTGCAAATCACATATCGGCGTGGGAGATTCCTGAGAGATAGGCCCCGCACATTTCATTATACCCCATCCTTTTAAAAGAGGGGAAAATGGCCCAAGGGGAATGCCAATTTGGTACCTTCAGGGCATGGGGGGCCAAAAAAATTTTTTTGGCCTGCACGTTAATTCGACAAACAAAATCTTTTTACGACAGATATGGGAGGGTATATTTTCTCAGGGATTTCTCCAACTGTAAATCCCGAAAATCCCGGTGAAATTTTTGCATACTTTCAGTTTTAAGCCAGAAAATTTACATACAATCAGAATAAACCTTCCCGTTTTTGGTCAATTTTGGATTAGCAAAATTTTTTATATTTCCCAAAACCCGAAATAAAGAAGGGGAGAATTTTTAAGGCATTTTTTTAAATTTTACAAAAATAAAAAAATTTTCCCTACATTTTATTAGTATTTGGTTTGCAATTTCCTTTAAACTGTCAAATTTTTTGGATTTTCCTTTTTAAAAAACTTCTCACAAAAGTTGGGGAAAAAATTTTGGCCCATTCCTTGACAGAACTGGTGTAACTGGGCCATTTTGTAGGTTGCCTTGCCTTTGCAAAATCCCTTTTTTAGCTTTGTTTAAAAATTTTTCCCAAAAGGATGGGGGTCAGGGGTTTGTGATTTGGCCCCTCCAAAAAAAATTTTACTTAGTTTTCCTTAAGCCCTTTATGTAACCCCGTTAGCCCGTAGCCCTTTGGGCCATTATCCATTTTGGGAAAATACATTTCCCCCCCAAGCTTTTTAAATTCCTGGTGATGGGCTTTAGAAGTTTTCTTCAGTAACATAAACTTCTTTCCCCCATGATGCCATCTATTTTGTGAATGCACCCCTCCCCCCCTGCAGCAACAAAAAAACCCCAAAAGAAATTTCTGCCACCCCATGTTTTTTATAGTTGGGATGGTGTTCTTAGGCTTCCAAGCTTCTCCCTTTTTCCTCCAAACCTAACATTATGGCCAAATAGTTCAATTTTAGTCTCCTCAGACCACAGGACAGGTCTCCACAATTGTAGCTCTTTGTTCCTGTGTGCATTTGCAAACATTAATCTGGTTTTTATATGTTTTTTTTAGAGTAATGTCTTCTTCCTGGCAGAGTGGTCTTTCAGTCCATGTTGATACAGTAATCGTTTCGCTGTGGATAATGACACAATCTTACCAGCTTCTGCCAGCATCTGCATACGCGCAGTTCACCAACTACAATGCACAGCCCATGTGATGGGCTTAGTGATGGAATAGCATAATTGAATTTGTGCGCAGTCTGCCATCATTGATGCGTAGGCGGTAACGTGAGTAATGCTAAATGACTATATGTGTATTTATTCAATGCTATTATCCCTGCTGAATTTATTCTGATTCATATT
Organism: Phyllomedusa bahiana; assembly: GCA_025379985.1. Classification (NCBI taxonomy): domain Eukaryota; kingdom Metazoa; phylum Chordata; class Amphibia; order Anura; family Hylidae; genus Phyllomedusa; species Phyllomedusa bahiana. Next base: position 90,580 of record JAODAL010004134.1, read on the forward strand.
ACTCTGCTGAATACCCTATTTACTCCCGGCATATGCAATTTATTTTTATTTTATTTGGTTGTTTAACGATTAGGGATATTAGTTTTGTGTATTTTTAATTAAGTAAAATAAATTTTTTTTCTTTCTGTGATATAACTGCCTTTCCTCAATTTATTGGCATCTAAAAAATCAGTGATAAACATGTAATTAGAATTCCGACCAGTATTTTACACTCAGTTTTCTGCACATTTTTTGTTGCTGCTTTGTGCTGCGGTTTTCGGATTTTAGGCTCCCCATTCAATATAACAGTACTATAATCCGCCATTTTCTGCTATATTATAATACATGTTGTATTTGCGGATTCTAAATAATGAATCTGCTTCAAAATCTGACTGTGAACCAGTGCTGATTAGACATAGCCTTATGGTGCTTTCACACGGTGCGTTTTTGTGCGTTTTTGACGCGTTTTTCAGTGGGTTTTTTGTGCAGGAAGGCAAAGCAATTAATGCTGTACATTGCTGCACAAAAATCGCGTTAATTACCGTGATTTTTGTGCAGCAATGTACAGCATTAATTGCTGTGCCTTCCTGCACATAAAACGCATTGAAAAAAACGAATAAGAAACGCACTGTGTGAATGCACCCTTAAGGTATGTGCACATGGCGTTTTGCAATACATTTTTCGATCTGAAAAACGTATTGCATAAAACCTATCCAAAAACGTACCCAAAGTGTGGTATGTTTTCTGTGGTTGAATATGTGGTTGGCTTTGTGATGCATAAAACGGACATGTTAATTCTTTGATCTGATTCGTTAAATGCATCATAAAGACATATATAAAACACGTATCATCTGAACGCCAATACGTGTTTTACATTGGAACTAATGTTATCACACAGGAACATTTTAGATACGTGTTTGGGTCCGAAAAACGTACTCAAACACATATTTAAAAGCGCCATGTGAACATCCCCTTAGTCTAAATTACAGGAGATGTGAATGTTATTCTTAGATAACTTTGTAACAATATTTGGATGTTTTTCTCTTGTTCTTTTATTCGACCATAAATGATGAGGATGTTCTTGTCCACCACTTTACTGAAATCTTCCATTCAATTACCTGTTACTCTAGTCGTTGTACCCAATTCTTTTTGAAAGACATAGTAATGCCATTGTACATAACAGTACAAACCAGCCAAATTAGCACAAGCAATTTTACAGCATTTGTTTTCTGTCACCGAATGCAGAAATCAATTGATAGATTTTGTCTTTAATACACAGTTCCTCAATCTAACAGTCATCAATTTTAAATAGAAAGCTGTTTTTCTCACCTTAGCAGAAGTGCCACAGATGCTACTATTTCCCATTAATTATTTTGCATGTCAAATGTAATTTATATCCTGGCAGGTGCATTTGGAATGGTGAGATATACCGTAGTGTGCAAGACCTGTTTTTTATATGGAATAATTTTATGAATCTTAAGCAATAAAATGTTGGCAACATGTCCTAATATTTTGTGTCAATGGAAGTGGGTCCAAGACACGGAACAGGTGCACATCTTTCCATTAGCTTTGCTTTGTGTAAGTTCCACCCTTTGTTTTGGTTTGTAAATGTTGATGTAAAATACTGATCAATAACCTAAATTGTACATGCTTCCTAATAATTAGATATAATACTGCTTTTATAAATATCCAGTGCAATTCTGGGGACTGTACATGTGAAGTGTTGTAAATAATGAGTGTGGTGTAATACACAATGGCCTATATTTACAATTACTGTCTAAAAGTTAGTGTAAACTTATAGGGCGAAACGCATGAACGGGATTGCGCCTGTTTTCTGTTGTACTTTGAGCCAAAACGAATGTATGAATAGGTGCACTCCAAACTTTGGCGTGATAAGTGCCTTTGTAATGCACCAAAGACACTTTTTAATGCATTCTGGGGGCATCGAACCACATTCATAGAATTAGACCCATTTATGAATATGGGACACCAAATCTAGGCGCATAACAGTTAGAACAACCAGACCAGGGTAAAGGTGGTTTGTCTGAGCCAGACTTGTCGATATGGCCTACCTGCCCTGTATGTATGCCCTGCAGAAGAAGGAACAGGTTCTATTCACATCCTATTCTGGTAAAGCATATCCTTCTACACTGTCTTAAAGCTATTTAGAACTGGCCTGTCGGCACCAACGTTCATACATGTCTCCCATATTGTCAAAAAAGGTTCCAGATTTATCACAGTAGCTCATGCAATGCGACGACATGCCCCTTTTTGCTAAGCTCTGCAAAAATTGGCAAGCTCAGCGTAGGACAGCTCAGAGCTGGAAATTGTTTAGCTAATGCCAGTTGCACAAAAAATTTGCAACTTTTTTATGCCAAAATAATGGTGTAGATCACTTCATACATTTTTTTGCATTTTAGAGGTGTTTAGAAACATGCATAAAAAATGCAAGCAACCAAAAGGAAAAAACAATCACTGAAAATACAGATATTCCTTAACCTTATTATGACAATATCACTGAAAAAATAAAGGCTAAAATATTATTTTTAATCTAAAGAAACTTAAAACCTGGAAAACAAACCTCCCAAACAATACAAACTATAAAACAAAGCTAAAATATACAAAATAGACGATATATAGTAAACCTCGGACTGGAAAAAGGGTTACTTAATTATTTAAATATAGTTGACAGGTGTATTTTTTGCAACATATCCAATACTAGGTAACCTAAATTTGGACAGTAAAAATAATATCCCAAAAAATTCACAGTTAAAAAATGTGTACCCTAGCACAAGTATGGCGTGAGAAGAGAAAATACAAAAAATACATTACTCACGGTACCATAACTCTTGCTGATTAACTTCTTTTATTGAGTCTTCATGACACTTTGTCAAACAGAATTTTTGAGGGTAGGAGGTTGACAAATAAAGAAGAATCCATGCCATAGAGAGAACGCAATATAGAACCTAAAGTACCTTACCTGCACAGCAGGGGTACTGCCCGAAAAGAGCGCCCCCGCCCTAGATGACTCTCTACTTTATCCCTTGCGCTCCATGGTTTAAGACACTTCCTATCGCGTTTCCCCGCATATACATACGGTTCATAAAGGGATATCAAATTAGGCTAACAAGAGTGTGCATTCAAAAGCATCACCAATATGTAGCAAAAGCCCAGGGTCCAGTATAGGTTCAGGCCATGAGTGATTAACCCCTTAGCTGCCGCGATCTATCAAGATCGCGGCAGCTAAGGGAAGGACAGAAGGAGAAAGCTCCTTCTGTCTCTCCCCTGCAGCAGCTGTGGCATGATTGCCGCTGCTGGCTGCTTGCCTGACAGCCCAGAAGCTTTACAAAAGCTTCTGGGATTTTTGTGATGTCACCATGTCTGGCAGTGCTCTCTGGGCATGACCGGGCATTGTGATTGATAGTTGCCATAGAGACCAGTACATAGAAGTTCTGCTATGTACTGCTCTCTATTGTGTCAATGATCTGAAGATCACTGATACAAGTCCCCTATAGGGAAAAATAAAAAAAAAGTGAAAAAGTAAAAAAAAAAAGTAAAATAAAAACCTGTTGCCCTTTTCCCCTTCACAAACACCAATCTCCCCAAAAAAGATAAAAAAAGAAATAAAGTACACATATTTGATATTGCCGTGTGTAACGACCTATCCTATAAATGTGTCACGTTAATTAACCTGCATAGTAGACGGCGTAAAAAAAATTACAGAATTGTTCTTCTCGTAGCACATACAATGGAACAAAAAGCGATCAAAAACTCATATAAACACCAAAGTGCTACCAATTAAAACTTCAGTACAGCTCTGTAAATAGGAAAATAAAAAAGTTATGGTTATCAGAAGATAGCAATGCATAAATATTGTTTTATACAATAAAAACACTTTGTTTTTTAAAGCGCTTCGACATAAAAATAAAACTATAGAAATTGGGTATCGCCGTAATCATCTCGACCCAGAGAGTAAAACGAACTTGTCACATATACTGCACGGTTGCCCTGTTAAAAATAAAAAGCACTACTAGGACTGCAGTATTTTCTTCACCCTTTCTTCCAAAAAATGGACTTAAAAGCAATAAAAAAACTCATATAATGGCAAAATAGCAATAAAAACTTCAAATAAAAAACAGCTCTGTACACAGAAAAATAAAAAATGCATGGCTCTCAGACTATGGCGATGTAAAAACATGTTTTCCTTATCGAATAAAAGTGTTTTTATTGTGTAAAAGCAGTAAAATATTAAAAAAAAATACAAATTGGTATCGCTGTAATCATATTGACCTGCTGAGTAAAGCTAGCATGTCATTTATACTGCACGGTGATCACTGTAAAAAATAAAAATAAAAAACACTACCAGGATTGCTCACAAAACCTTAATAAAAAGTGATCAAAGCATCATATGCACCCCATAATTGTACCAATAAAAACATAAATTCATCCCGCAAAAAACAGACTATGAAGACATAAAGACACAATTTTTTATAAATGCATTTCTATTATGTAAAAGTAATAAAACATAAAAAACTATATAAAATGTATATTATTGCAATTGTACCGATCCGCCCTGCCATGCATCCAAACAGCAGTTTATACCCTCATATGTGGTATAGCCAAACTTGAAAGAAATTGCATAACAAAATTTGGGGTGCTTTTTTTAGGATTCCTTGTAAAAATTCAACTTTTGCAGCTAAAATTACAAATTGTGGGGTCAATATACTCACTGGATATATTCCTTAAGGGGTGTAGATTCCAATATGGGGTCTTTTTAGGGGTGTTTATTAAGTTTTAGCACTTCAGGGTGTCCGTAAACCTGGAATGGCGCTTAAATAAAATCATATTGAAAACGAAACCTCAAAGTCCGGAAGGTGCTTCTCCTATTCTGAGGCTTGTGGTTGAGCCAAATATCGCACTAGGGCCACAGTTGCATTACCCTTGTCATATATAACGTGTTCCAGTGAATAATGGATAAAAATTGCAAATCTGCAAAAAAAAGTGAAATTTTTAGATTTCACCTCCACTTTGCTTTCATTTCTATGCAATACCTAATGGTTTAATAAACTTACTAAACACTGTTTTAAATGCTTTAAGGGGTGTAGTTTCTTAGATGGAGTATTTTATGGGGGTATCTAACATGCAAGTCCTTCAGAACCACCTCAGAACTGGAGTGTTCCCTAAAAAAATATGTGTTGCAAATTTTCTTGAAAATGTGAAAAATGAGTACTAAATTTCTATGCCCCCTAATATCATAAAAAAATAAAAACACATTTAAAAAATGATGACAACCTAAAGTAGACATCTGGTAGATGTTACTTATAAACTATTTTGAGTGGAATAACTATCTATCTTACATGCAGAAAGTTTTGAATTTTGAAAACGGCAAATTTTTCTAAATTTTCCCGATAATTTTATATTTTTCACAAATAAACAAGGATTGTATGGACCAAAATTTCTCACTAACTTAAAGCACAATGGGCCACATGTATGAAACTGTTTAGGTCTAAAAGTGAGTTTTAGGCCTAAACAGGTTTATACATGTGGCCCAATATGTCAGGAGAAAACATTCTCTGAATCGCATGGATAAGTAAAAGTATCAAAAAGTTATTCTCACATAAATTGTCACGTCAAATTTCTAAAATGGGGCTCTGTCAGGAAGGCCATAACTGGCTGCGGCATGTAAGGGGTTAAATAGTTAAGGTTTTTTTTAGATTAAAAATATCTCCAATTGTTTAACATAGTTCATTGTTTGTTTTTATATATAAATCTTTTGCTTGCCATTTTTCTTTCAAAGCATAACAATTTTCTGCAGATCCATATCAGTACCATTGTTAGCCCATAAAAGTTGATAGGCTGAGTTAAAACAAATAACCCACTCTTGTTTGTATAATCCACATGTGCATATTTTTGTACACATCCATATTTAATCAACATACAGCAACACCGAACTAAAACAGGACAAAATGTAAAAGAAAATGGTTTGTCTTTGTGTGTTTTAGGAACAGGAAAATATGTCCTACTTGTGGCCAAAAAGAAAACACTTTGCTATCATCCTAAATGGAGGAAGCCATTAACAAAAACAGCATTTTGCATCAGGTAGCACAAAAAGGGTAAAGTTTCTTTTTAGGGGGAGGTACCATGTAGTTTGCTGGAAACTTCTACACCATGGTTGCTCCACTGAAATATGAATACAGTATATTCAAATAAATTTAAGGGAAGAGAGCTAGGACTGTGTACCAGTGTTTCTAAATTCACATCCACATCACTGAGCTTTGCAATATGACTGGGAGTCAACCCAGATACTCATCTGCAGAAAGCTGTTTTGAGGTGTTTACCCTTCATCGGTACCCAATAGAGTACTGACTGTCTGGGTGAGAGGCTCTTTAAATATCTCAAAAGGGGTAATTTTTCCTCTCTGTTTTCCAAGAGCCATAACTTTTTTTTTAATCTAACTAGACATCTGAGGGTTTTTATTTTGTGGGACAAGATGCACTTTCTAATGGTGTAATTTACTATATCACAGAATATACTGGTAAACCACTAAAAAATTCTAAGTAGGGTGATATGTGAAAATAACTTACTGGCACCGTGTTTGCTGGGGTTTTGGTTTTACTGTATGCACTTTTCAGTACTAATGAAGGGTTATATGTAATCTTCAGGGTGATATGATTCCGGAAATACCAAATAGGTAGCGTTTTCATTATGTTTTAGTATCATTCAAAAAAAAACAATTTCTATTCCTTGTAAGGATATCCACTAGACCACCGCAAGCAGTGATGAAAGCCACGTCAGGGAGCGGAGTCTAAGTTGCCTCCCGGGTTTCAGCAGAGTGTGTCGCAAGGCAGGTTGGCCTTGTGTGGCGGGAGACACACAGGTTACTACCCCTGACATAACTTGCTTGCAGTGGTGGCCGGGCTGCAGTGAGGTACAGAATCGTAAGGCAAACTCGTAGTTGGGGACAGGCACTAATGCTTTGATGCACTGAAAATGTAAAGTCAACACATCACCATGATCGTAGCAATTTAAGTAATAAAGTTGACATATTACCGCAGCTACATGGCAAATGACGTAAAAAACATGAAAAACAATATTTGATTAGTTTTTCCATCTTTCTGCCAAAAAAATAAAAGAATAAAAGTTAATCAAAAAGTCCAATGGACCTGTCAGGATATGGCAGCCTTCCACCCGTCTAATGCAATGACCTGCAGGGGTTAAGTCTGGCCTCGGACCACACCCAGGGAGAGGTGCTGCTCCTGAGCCAGGAGTGACAGCTCTCAGGACCAATCGGAGGGCCCGGATGCTGCAACAATCTGCTGCGGGGGCGGTGTCCGGGCAGACCTTTTAAACCTCCTCAGTTCCTCCAGGCTTTGCCTGTCAAAGTTTTTCCCTTGCGTTTTCCCTGTTATTCTGTTTTGCTATTGTCTTCCTGTGCTTCTGACCTCGGCACGTTTCTTGACCTTGCTTGTTGCCTCTGATTCTGTACTACGTTTGCCTCACGTTTCTTGGCTTCTCCGTTACCTCACCGTTGCTGACTCGGACTGTTTGACACTTGGTTTTTCCCTGACGGCCCTGCACTTAGCAGCGTAGGGGTTGTCGTCCAGTTGGGGTCTGCCATCTAGGGCAGCACGCGAAGTAGGCAGGGACTGTGGGATGGGTACAGTCAGGGCCCACTGCACCTCCTCTGACGTGACAGTATCAAAAAATGGTTCCAATAAAAGCTACATCTTCTCCCGCAGAAAATGAACACCTCTATGAGTATATCGATGAAACAATAAAGACTCTATGTCAAAATATAGCAACATAAAACAGATTTCTTTAATCTTAATCTGGGATTTTAAGGGATTAATCTTTTTATCTATGGACCTGTTTGAAGTCTTAATTTTTTATACCATTTTTTCCTTCTTAGGACTGAATGTTTGGATGTATCCTGTAGGGGAGAATATCTCCTGTTTACCTCAACAGACAAAGCCTGTATGGTGGTGAATGCAGGTGATGCTGCTTCATAAAAAGTAAAGTGACAGTATAATCAGCATCTAAAGGAACCAGTCGCCATGTCATGGATAGCCCCTGACCTATTAAATAGTTAATTTATAATGCAATGCAGATATCAAGTAGTAGCTGACTCTGACTGACAAGCACAGGATTAGCCCGGCTTCACCTTTTTGGCCTCAGAGTCATCTCAACCTCTTTGCAGAGAAAAATTATATTTTCCATCAACCAGCTGCCTGGTGCCTGTCACTCAGCTGACTTACTATTAATGAATTAGAGCTTCAATTTAAAATTCTATATGCTGGAAATAATAATGGGTCAGGGGTTCCAGTTTATAGAATGTGACAGAAAATGGCAAAAAAGCATCTGTTTTCATTACCTTTCAGTAAAATACAAAGTGATTTGAAAGAAGTTTTGAGAAGCTAGTCTTGTGAACATCTCAACAGTTTGAGGTTAATGGATACACCTACCCTTCCTTGCATAATGTATACCAAGTCAACTATGGGGTGGGGTATTTAAATCTTTCTTTGTGTTTACTCAGTGCCTATGATTGCTCCTGTGTCCTGGCTTGTGTTTACTCCTGGTGGTTTGAGATTGACTTTCTAGTTGGTGATTTCAGCTTGATCTATGGTATTTCCTGTGCTTCTTATTTCGGTACTGTGTTCCCCTTCTGGCTTGATCTCAGATTGCTTGACCTAATTTTTTCTTGTTTGTACCTGTCTGTCATGGTTTGGTTTATTGGTGTATTCCTGTCTTCATCAGGGCTGTCAAGGGGGAGGCACGTGCATGGGGTCGCCCTGTTTGGGGCAGTAACTCTGCTTTAGGCAGGGAAAGTTCAGGGAAAGACAGACACCTGACAGAATCACAGCCCATATTTTTTCTCCAGAATTTCTAGCAGCCTCCAAGTCATAGAACAAATCAAGAATCTGGTGGACCAAATGCACGGTCTAATGCAGTTGGTCCAAAATCTTGTTCAGAGGGACCAATTGCAGGAGATAACATTCAGTCAAAACGCATTTACTATGTATCCACCTGTCGAACCCAAGTTTAACCTGCCTGATCGCTTTTCTAGATACCATAGTGCTTTTGTCATGTTCCGGGAAAACTGCAAGCATTATTTTCAGCTGAGGCCACATTCCTCTGGTACTGAGGAACAACAAGTGGGGTTAGTCATCTTGTTGCTAGAGGGGAATCCTCAAGCTTGGACCTGTTCCCTGAAATCTGGTTCCTCAGAACTAGTTTCTGTAGCCTGTTTTTTAGATGCTTTAGGTCTCCTGAATGATAACCCCGACATCAGGTCAGTAGCCGAGACCAACCTGTTATCTTTCCGCCAGTGGCAGAAACCAGTAGAAGACTACTGCTCTGAATTCAGGCGCTGCTTTCTGCCTTCCCAGTGGAATAACCTAGCACTGCTAAGTTTCTTCCATCAAAGTCTGTCAGAAACACTCAAAGACCTCTTGGTCAGCTATCTGCAAGCTAAAACCCTTAATTGAGTTTATGGCATTTGCTATAAAACTCGACCGTTGTTTATGGAGGCGTCAAAGGGAGCATTCTGAAATCTCTCTCCCTTTCTCCTCAACTAATGAGACGTCAGGTCCAGATTAAAAAGCCATGTAGCTTGTTTCAAACATGTCTCCTCAAGATTGCAGAATCTTCTAAAAACATAGGGCTCTGTTTCTATTGCGGAACACCTAATCTGGAATTGCCCAAAACATCCTTTCCAGAAAACTAAAGAACCTAGGTGACTCTTGGGAAGATCACTTAGGCAGCCAGGTATTTCCCACTGTATCACAAAAAGTTGCATAGTTTGTAAGGCTGTAAAAAGACAGATGTCCATTCAGTTCAGCCTATTGTCCTATAGTGCTGATCCAGAGGAAGGCAAAAACCCCTATGAGGTAGAAGCCAATTGTCCTCATTTTAGGGAAAAAATTCCTTCTGAACTCCAATCTGGCAATCAGAATAAATCTCTGGATCAACGACCATTCTCCAGAATCCTAGTCACTATAACTTGTTATACTATTACACTCTAGAAATGCATCCAGACCCTTTCTGAACTCTGTTAGTGAATTCACTGGGACAAGTTTCTCTGGCAGAGAGTTCCACAGTCTCACTGCTCTAACAGTAAAGAATCCCTTTCTATGTTTATGTAGAAATGTTCTTTCCTCTTAACGTAGAAGATGCCCCCTTGTTCTGGATACAATCCTGGGTATAACTAGATCTTGGGAGAGATCTCTATATTGACCTTTGATATAGTTACACATATTTATTATGTCATCCCACCCCACCCCGAAGCCATCATTTCTCTAAACTAAATAACCCTAATCTTGCTAATCTTTCTGGGTATTGCAGTCCACCCAGTCCTTTAATTATTTTTGTTGCCCGCCTTTGTTCCTGTTCAAACGCTACAATGTCTTTCCTGTGAACTGGTGCCCAAAACTGTACACAATATTCCATGTGTGGTCTGACCTGTGACTTATATAATGGGAGAATAATGTTCTCATCATGTGCATCTATGCCCCTTTTTAATACACCACATGATCATATTTGCCTTGGCAGCTGCTGTCTGACAGTGGCTGTTACAATTAAGTTTACTGTCCACCAGGATTCCCAAGTCCTTCTCCGTGTCCCTTTTTCCCAGCGTTTTTCCATTTAATGTAATCATGGAAAGGATTTTTCCTCCCCATGTGCATAACCTTGCATTTGTCTGTGTTAAACCTCATCTGCCATTTCTCTGCCTAGGTCTCCAACTCATCCAAATCCCTTTGTAATAACACATTATCCTCTATTGTGTTGATTACTTTACAGAGCTTAGTATCATCTGCAAAGATCGATATTATACTGTGCAATCCATGCGTAAGATCATTAATGAAAATATTGAAGAGGATAGGGCCCAATACTGACCCCTATGGTACCACACTAGTAACAGGGATCCAGTTTGAGTTTGTACCATTAATCCCTTTGTAATAAAACATTATCCTCTTTTGTGTTGATCCCTTTACAGAACTTAGTATCATCTGCAAAGATTGAGATTCTACTGTGCAATCCATGTGTATGAACATTAATGAAAATATTGAAGAGGATAGGGCCCAATACTGACCCCTGTGGTACCACACTAGTAACAGGGGTCCAGTCTGAGTATGTACCGTTAATCACCACCCTTTGTTTTCTATCACTGAGCTAATTACTTATCCAGTTGCAAATGTTTTCCCCCAGTCCAAGCATTCTCCTTTTACTTACCAACCTTTTATGTGGAACAGTATCAAATGCTTTAGAGAAATCTAGATATATGACATCCAATGCCTCATCCCGATCCAGTCTGGAACTAACCTCCTTGTAGAAGTTTTTTTGCCTATTTGTATTGTGTATGATAGCCACGGATTTTCAGGGAACGCGTTTCTTGACTGCGGTTCTGTAGTCAGTTTTCTGGACTCATAGGTGGCTGGAACTCTGGGTATTCTATTGTTGTCTCTCATGACCCCAGTTAATGTGGTTGCTATAGACAATACCCCCCTCTGCTAGGGGGCAATTAAGTTCCACTCTCCACCGGTTATGTTAATGATAGGATCATTACACTCAGAGGTTATGTCCTTTTTTGTATTAGATATCTTGCCGGCAGATGTGTTCTGGGGTTACCTTGGTTACAAATTCATAACCCAGTAACTGACTGGGAAAAGGCTGATATTGTTCAATGCTGACCTAGGTGTAATAAAGATTCTTCAACACTATCGTTGTCTACTTTTTCTCCCAGTGACTCACCTTTTTCCAAATTTATTTATGAGTTTTCTGATGTGTTTTCTGAGGAAGGCATTGAATTACTCACCCTGATTAGTCCCTATGACTGAACTATCGCCTTGCATCCAAATGTCATATTTCCTAAGGGTTGGACATATAATCTTTCTGCATCAAAGAGACAAGCTATGAAATATTATATCCAGGTTGATCTTCGCAAGGGCCATATTCATCCCTCTACCTCCCGTGTGGGGGCCAGGTTCTTCTTTGTCAAAAAGAAAGATGATGGTCTGAAACCTTGCATCGCCTATCGCGAGTTAAATAAAATAACTATCAAAAATCAGTACCCTCTTCCTCTTATCCCTGATTTGTTCAATCAGATTGCAAGGGCCACCTGGTTTTCCTAATTAAATTTGCAGAGTGCATATAATTTAAGTCGTATCTGCAAAGGGGTTGAGTGGAAGACTGCCTTTAATACCCCCTACGGACATTATGGGCGACATGTATGAATGTGGCTGCGGCAGATATCTGGCATCTTTACAGGCCAATATCAGGCGCAGCCTCGTTCATACATTTTAAAATCGGGCGAGGCGAACTAGAACCATCGTGAAGCTACATATTTGTAGCTTCGCTATGGCATTTCTGGGTGCATTACTGTTGGAACAAGTATACCACTTTCAAAGTGGTATACCTGATCTGAACTGTTGTCCGAGCGCTAGAATGCGTCTGATTTATGACTTGCTGTAGAGAGGGTTCATACATCAGGTGCATTCTAGCCTATTACTAGACACATGAAATTTGCCGTGTTAATGCCAAATTTCATGTATGTCACCCTATGAGTATTTGGTCGTGTCCTCCAGCTCAAGCAATACGCCAGCAGTTTTCCAAAATTCTGTTAAGGAAACCTTTAGAAACCTCATTGGGCAATTTGTTATCATTTATCTATATGACAGTTTGGTGTTTTCTCCTGACTGGTGTTCCCATGTAGAGCATATACGTACTGCCCTACAACTTCTCTGGGATAACTATTTATATGCAAAACTGGAGAACTGTCTCAAGAGTTGCATTTCCTAGGTTATGTTCTCTCACTGCATGCCTTCTGTATGGATCCAGTCAAGGTTGGGACTATTTTGGATTGGGTACAACCGAACACCCTCAAGGCTCTGCAGAGATTCTTGCCGTTTGTTAATTATTATAGAAATTGTATCTGTATTTTTTCTTCTATAGCCAAACCTTTGACAGACCTTACAACCTAAGTATTTCGAAACCTCAAGCCATTCTTGCTTTTGAAACTTTAAAACAGTGTTTTACTGAACACGCTGTTTTGGTTCAGCCCGATCTCTCATGTTCCTTCATTGTGGAAGTCAATGCTTCTGAGGTAGCAGTTCTCTCACAAGGGCCTCCCTCTTTGATCAACGTGCACCTCTGTACCTTTTCCTTATGTTAATTCTCTCCTACGGAAATAAATTATGACATTGAGAATTGGGAACTTCTTGCCATTAATTGTCCATTAGTGTTTGCACCACTAAATTTCCTGAATTACCACTGAGCCCATTTTAGTTAAAGGGGATTTGCCAGGACGCAAGTTTCTTACCTTCCTTATCAGCACAGGGAGAATGTCAACAAATCACGCTGAGTGATGAAGGCTGCAGAGCTGAGAGGGAGGGGGTGAGTAAGGAGTGAGGAATAAGGGAGCGTCTCAAAACTTAAGTGAAATAATAAACAGTACAACAGTGGATTCTCAATACAGCAAGACACAGCCTCATAGACTGCACTTTCTACCCGGTGCCTTAAAAGCTCATTCATTTTGCCTGTCATCAGATAAGAAGTGTTTCACGCCTGTCAGCTCCTGGGTCGTGTCTAGTGGAAGCTTTCAGGTAACTAAGGGGGATTTAGAAATGCTGTAGCTCTCAGAGTCTTCACTTTTTGTAATCACATACAGTCATATGAAAAAGTTTGGGCACCCCATTAATCTTAATCATTTTTAGTTCTAAATATTTGTGTGTTTGCAACAGCCATTTCAATTTGATATATCTAATAACTGATGGACACAGTAATATTTCCGGATTGAAATTAGGTTTATTGTACTAACACAAAATGTGCAATATTAGTTATTAGATATATCAAATTGAAATGGCTGTTGCAAACACCCAAATATTTAGAACTAAAAATATTTAGATTAATAGGGGTGCCCAAACTTTTTCATATGACTGTATATTTAGAAAAGTGAATAAATACCCATTTTGGAGGTTCCCACGTCAACATTACATGGTGGCAAAACCCCTTTAAAGGTATTGCAGTGTCAGCAGTATCTCCTGATCTTGCCAGTGATATTAGACAACTTCAGCTTTTAGCTCCATCTGCTACTACCACTGGTAAGCTATTTGTACCATCGCAGTTTATACTCTGGCGGTGCAACAAGTTGCACGATTCTGTTCTTTGTGGTCATCAAGGAATTGTAAGAATTAAAAGACTTGTTGCTCACTCTTAATGGTGACCGTTCATGCTCTGTGATGTTACCGCTTACATTTCTGCCTGTGGGACTTGTACTTGGGTCAAGGTCCCTTGTCTCTGTCCCATGGGGGAACTTCATCCCTTGCCCATTCCCCAAAGTCTCTGATGTCATTGTCCATGGATTTTATTATGGATTTGCACCTCTTCGAAGGGAAAGACAGTGATCTGGGTTATTGTCGATCATTTAGCTGTCGATCAGCTTCCTAATTTTATTGTCTCATCTTTTTAATTAACCGTTTAGTTTGTCTCCATGGGATTCCTGAGAACATTGTTTCAGATAGGGATGCACAGTTCATGGCTAAAGTCTGCATGGCCTTCTGTAATAAACTCGGAATCCAGCTGTCCTTTTCCTCGGCGTTCCATTTTGAGTCTAATGGACAGACTGAGCATTTTAATCAGACTCTCAAGCCATACCTTAGGTGCTATTGTGCGGATAACAAGACTGAGTGGCAAGTTTACCTTTCTTGAGCAGAGTTTGCCATCAATAATCAGCACTATGCCTCCACTGACCAAAAAGCAATAATTAGTGTAGGTGCCCCCTTGCATGGCAGCAAAAGCAATATGAACACAACACAATATCAGAAGCACTCTATAAACACTAAAAACAGTCAAAGGGAATATGGGACATTTTTTCAAAAAGCATCTCTGCTACTTTAGAATACATGAAAATCTGAGGTTCTTAGTGTACATTTTATTGCCCATCCACCGAGACAAGGTGACCTCAATACAAATGGGAAACTACTCTAACATTTTACCTCACTTGGTGTCTGTTCAGACCTCCATGTTCTTAGGGAGAGAAAGTCCCAGCTACATTCTGCTCTGATTAAAAACAGTCTGTGTGGATAAGTGAAGTGCATGACCAAAATGGAGGCTAGCCGCTCCCCCATGCAGACAGTCCAAAAAGCAAAAATTGGTCAGCACATCCAAAATAATAAAAAAAAATCAGTATGGGTGTTAGGAACCCCCAGAGCAGATAAACAGAAGGAACGGACAGACAGTGAGCCCTGACACTAGGCCATCAAATCTGTACCTGCCTACTTGCCTTTCCAACCCTAAGTGATCGGCACAATGGGGCGATGGTCCCGACCCAAAGTACATGTAAACATAGGACAGACAGACAGACAAAATAATATGGAAGGTCAGGCGGAACAGGTCCAAAGCCGGAGAGAGCAAAGCAGTACAAAATCGTAAGCAAAGGGAAGGTCAGAGAAGAGGCACAAAAGTCAGCAACCAAACAAGACTATAGAGAATAAGAACGCCAGTTCAAGTCAAGACTATTATCAGCAAGGAACTCAAGGCAGAATGGATCTTAAATAAGAAGTCAGGGATCCAGTCTAGAGAGTGATTGGACTGGTTCCCTGACATCCAGAACACAGCCTGAGTGGTACAGACAGCTTTCCATCAACACTTGCTTAACCATATGCTGCCCAGAACAAAGTCAGCAGAGAACAGGCAGGTGTGGCAGAAATTAATTAACACACAGACAGATTCAAAAAAGACCGTGTTCAGACACTGCAAGAAACAAGCACAGCATCATCACAAATCATGGCCAAAAGCTCAGCCTCTGATGTACCTTATGGACTGAAGACCATGCTGCAGCCTGAAAAGGCTTGGTCATGACAATAGGTGCATGCTGGCGTGGCAGCAAAAGCAATGCAAACACAACACAATATCAGCACTGATACTTAATCGTTCTTTTGTAATTATGGTTTTCATCCTTGCTTTGGTTTTCTCTCCTCTTCCTGTTCTGAAAATCCTGAGGTGAAGATAGAATCAAATAAACTGTGCACAGTTTGGGCTAAAGAAATGTTCTGTGGGGCCTTTATCCTCGGTGAGTCATAAAGTTTGTCTTTCGACCAAGAACCTGAAACTCAAAGTACCCTGTTGAAAGTTTGCGCCAAGATTTATTGGTCCATATGAAATTCTTCAGGCTATCAATCCAGTTTCCTTTTGTTTATGCCTTCATCCATCACTTAGAATTCATGATGTCTTCCACAAGTTTCTCCTCAAGAGATATGTATCCTGGTAAATCCTCAAAAGATGCCTCCCTCTCGGGTGCAGGTCAAGGGGGATCTAGAATTTGACGTTGAGAGAACTGTGGATTCTCGCAGGATGAGTAATACTCTCCAGTACTTGGTACACTGAAAAGGGTATGGACCAGAGGAGTGGACATGGCTACCTAATTCCTCGGTTCATGCTGATCTGTTGGTAAAGGGATTTCACAAGAGATTTCCTCTCAAACCTGGTCCTAGACATAAGGGTCAAGTGGCCCCTCATAAAAGGGGGTGTACTGTCAGTGTGCTACCTCCCCTTTAAAATATTTTGGTCTATTTTCAACCTCAGCCAGGGTTCTGTACGAAGCTTAATAGGTTAAGTAACTAGGCCCAATCCTTGGATGTCCTGTGTCCTGGCTTGTGCTTACTCTTGGTGATTTGAGATTGACTTTCTGGTTTGTGACTGACTTCATCTTATTTCCTCTGCTTCTTGTTTCGGTACTGCAATCCTCTCCTGGCTTGACATTGGCTTGTCTGACCTCGTTTTGTCTTGTTTGTTCTTGTCTATTCCCTGTTTGTTTTGTCCTGGTTTGTGGGTGCATTCCTTTCTCCATGAGGGTTGCCCAGGAACATGTGTGGGGTTCCCCTTTTTGGGGAGGTTACTCTGCTTTAGACAGGGAAAGATCAGAGAACAACAATCCCCTGACACTTTTTGGGGCTTTCCTAGACAAGAATATGAAGGGTATTTTTTTTAAAAAAAATTTTAATAGGGGTTGTAAATGTACCAAATTGTACATAATGTAGGTGCAACATTTTTTTCTAAACTATGCCAACTAAGAAGAGGCTTAAAGTCGCACATAAAATATCTAAAGAAATACCAAGTTTTACATAAGGCATGAGCCACTGTGATAAATTTGGTTAATCTAGTCTAGTTCTCAGATAGTATTACCAAATCTGTTTCAGTGTAATTAAGATTCAGTTTTCTAATCATTCTGTGTATTCCTTTAATCACTGGTAGTTCATCTTTAAAATATCACCAGCTATCTTTCTCTCAAGTTTTTTACAGTAGCAACCAAAACTTTCCAAAAATTTAATGTGTCGTTTTCCACAAACATCCAATGCAATCAAACCTTACACAGCTTATCACAGGAACAGTCTGCTCAATTCTTCAATTCAGTGGATTTGATACACTTTATCATTCCCTGTGGAGAATTTTATCTATAGCTACTATCAAGTGTGTCATGTTTAGCCCCCAACTCTAATTCCCTGTGGAGAATTTTATCTATAGCTACTATCAAGTGTGTCATGTTTAGCCCCCCAACTCTAAAAGTAAAGCTTTCAGTAAACCACCAGACTGTTTTTTCCAGAATTATTCTTCCTTTTGCCTATATAATAAAATGACCCTGAAACAGAACAAGGCAGCTATCACTATAATCTGTGTAATCTTCGCTCTGTTCACTTGTATTTTCTGTTCTGTTCTTCAACTTGATTTCCTTTGAGAGGCTCTTAAATTTTAACAGGCAGGAGCCAAGGAATTAAGGACTCAGAACAGATGTTCTTACTACTCAGAAACTTTCACACTGAAAAACTAAAGATTAGTTGCAACTGCAGCAGGTATAACTGAAGCAACTCATTTTATTGACACTTTTTACATATACAGCAGGTGAAATAAGTATTGAACATGTCACCAATTTCTAAAGATGCTACTGACTTGAAATTCTCGTAAGATATCGGTAACAACCCATCCAATTCACACAGGCAAATAAATCTAACCATAGATGTCCATAAATTAAGTTATATTTAATAATGTAAAATGACCCAGGGAAAAAGTGTTGAACACGCTTACTGAAATGTATTTAATACTTCGCAATACAAAACAAAAGCCTTTGTTGGTGATGACAGCTTCAAGACGCCTCCTGTATGGAGAAACTAGTCATATGCATCACTCAGGTGGGATTTTGGCCCATTCTTCCACCCAAACACTCTTCAAATCCTGAAGCCTCCGTGGGCTCCTTCTATGAACTCTGAGCTATAGTTCTTCCATATATTTTCTATTGGAGTCAGGTCAGGTGATAGGCTGGGCTATTCTAGGGGCTTTATTTTCTTTCTCTGAAACCAATTGAGTGTCCTTGGTTGTGTGTTTGGGATCATTGTCTTTCTGAAGTGTCCACCCTCGTTTCATCTTCATCATCCTGGTGGATGGCAGCACATTTTTATCATTCATTTTTTCATTCATCTTCTTTCAATTATATGAAGTCTGCGGTGCAGCACAATACAGGAAATGATTGCTATTAAAAGGAATTGTCCAATAGAAGAAATTTCATTCAGTGTATACCGACCGCCTTGTCTGTGAGATTGCTGCAACCCCTGTAGCCACATCACTTCTGTACAGACACACACATATATATATATATATATATATATATAAATATATGTAAAATATATAATATATATATATATACATAAATATTATGTTATATATACAAATATATATTATATATATATACACACACATATATTTACATATACCCCCAAAATATAATATATATATATACACACATATATATTACATATACACACACACAAATATATATATATATATACACACACATATATATATACACATACACACACACACACATATATATATACACACATACATATATTGTACATATACACACATACATATATTGTACATATACACATATATACACACACACATATATATATATATATATATATATATATATACTCACACACACACACATATATATTGTAGAACTACAAGTCCCAGCATTTCTGCCACACAGGCCAGTCTAATGTAACATAAGACATACACTTTAGATGTTTATTTTACATATATAGGTCATAATATATAAAGTGTTGGTGGCTGTGATTACAATTACTGTGCTTCAGTCTACTCAGTCACTCTCCCGGCAGGAGGGTGAGAAGTGCAGGCTGGGAGGTCGAGCTCCGCCTGGGATGCTTGAGGAGACGGAGCGCTCCTACCCTCTCCCTTCCTGTGTGTCTCTGAAGACACCATCCTTCTCCATGCACAGAGCTGGCTGCCAGCTGATGCTTGTTTCAGCTGCGATGGTCTGTATGACCTAGCGACCGCAGCTGTGTGGTGAGGAGAGCTCGAGACCGCTGCGACCGCTGTAGCTATGTCAGTCGACTGGTAATCCTCCCTGAAAAATTAGAAAGAGAGGGGGACCAGAGACTGTTAAGCCGAGATCACAGTACAATTCTAAATACAGTCATATGAAAAAGTTTGGGCACCCCTATTAATCTTAATCATTTTTTTGTTCTAAATATTTGGGTGTTTGCAACAGCCATTTCAATTTGATATATCTAATAACTGATGGACACAGTAATATTTCCAGATTGAAATGAGGTTTATTGTACTAACACAAAATGTGCAATATTAGTTATTAGATATATCAAATTGAAATGGCTGTTGCAAACACCCAAATATTTAGAACTAAAAATGATTTAGATTAATAGGGGTGCCCAAACTTTTTCATATGACTGTATTTATAGCCAAGTTGTTATTCCCTAAACCATTAAAGGGGTTTTACCATGAAGGTATTTCATGCCTAGCTTGTCCTACTTCAGCTTTCAAGATTTTTTTCTTTCTCAATACACCAACCTGATTGTGGTTATTTTTTTCTTTTATTTGCCCTGTTTGACCAATTACTGAGAAGTACAGAGGACAGAAGTAAAATGACAGCATCTGGGATTGAACACTCACTCAGCAATGAGTGTGTGTGATTACTAGGCATGGAAGAGACTGACAGTAGCTGCCTCAGAGGAGAGGTGATAAATGTATTGCTATGTTTTATGGCTGTTAGACCCTGTCTGTAGTACAGCCTAATAGGCTTCTGAACATAGCAAGCCTAGAGGCCATTATTTGGTTTCTGATTCAGGAGATGGGTTCTGTGTCTCAGAAATGAACGTCCTTTGGTCCGACATGTGCATATCAACCCAAGAACAAATGCAAAGACCTTGTGAAGATGCTAGCGGAAGCTGGTAAGATTGTGTCATTATCCACAGTGAAATGACTACTGTATCAACATGGACTGAAAGGCCACTGTCAGGATGAAGCCATTACTCCAAAAGAAACATACAAAAGCCAGATTAATGTTTGCAAATGCACATAGGAACAAAATCTGTGTTATGGGTGTCCCTGCGACCCCCGTGTCGGGTCGCAGGCACACCCGCAACGCCGCAGCGCCTCCTGCTGTGGCCGGTGCCGCAGCCCGAGCCGGCGCTTCTGTGTCCCACTTACCTTTCCACGCTCCTGTTTCTTCAGGAAAATTTAAAGGGACAGTGCGCCGGTTATTGGTCTCACCGGGCGCTGACCCTATTTAAGCCCTGCCTCTTCCTGCACCTTGCCGAATCGATAGTGCCCTGTGCCTTGAGATGAAGCGTTCCATATAGTCTTGTTCTGATTACCGTGTACCGTACCTTCTGCTTCCGTCATTTGACCACGAACCATAGCCGCCTGTCCTGACCTTCTGCCTGTCCCCAACTACGAGCCTGCTTTACGATTCTGTACCGCACAACACCTCGGCTGCCACCGCAAGCAAGTCACGCCAGGGGTAGCGACCTGGTAGTATCCGCCGCAGCAAGTCCATCCCGCTCCCTGCCGTGGCTTACGCCATCGCTTGTGGTGGTCCAGAGGATCCACTACCACATCCGTTACAAACTGTTTGGCCATAATGACCATTGCTACATTCCAAGGAAAAATGGAGAAGCTTGGAAGCCTAAGAACACCATAGATGGCATCATGAGGAAAGAAGATTATTTGGAAATACTGAAGCAACATCTCAAGATATCAGCCCTGATCTCTATCCTATTGGAAATTTATGGGCAAAGCTGAAAAGGCAGGTGTGAGCAAGGCGACCTACAAACATGACTCAGTTACACCAGTTCTGTCAGGAAGAATGGGCCAAAATTTCTACCAACTATTGTGAGAAGCTTGTGGAAGGATATCCAAAATGTCTGACCCAAGTCATACAGTTTAAGGGCAATGCTACCAAATACTAATGAAATGTATGTAAACTTTTAATTTTCAGAAAGTAATAAAAATGCCTTAAAATTTCTCTCATTATTCTGGCATTTGGCAAATATAAAAAATGTGATAATCCTAATTGACTCAAAACGGGTAAGGTTTATTCTGATTTCTTGTCAGATAGTGAGAAAAACATGCATATGTGTCTTTTTATATAGTGTATGTAAACTTCTGGTTTAAACTGTATATAGGGTCCCCTCATTACATGTACCCCCACAGTAGATAGGTGAATAGGGCTCCCAATAGGTAGGTTGGTATATAGGGTCCCTCCAATCGGTAGGTAGTTAGGTAGGTATAAGGCTCCCCCAGTAGGTAAGTTCATATAACTACTCAATAGTTAGAAGGTTATATAGGGTGCTATCCGTAGGCAGGTAGTTATGGCCCCAAAGTAGGTAGGTATAAAGACCCCCCCCAAATAAGTAGGTATATAGGGTTCTCCAGTAGATAGGTGGGTATATAGGGTACTACCAGTATATTGTAAGTAGATAGTACTTACTACACAGGGCCCCCCAGTAGGTAGGTTGGTAGGTACATAGGGCCCCCCTAGTAAATAGATAGGTATATAATGCCCCCCAGTAGGTAAGCAGATATGTAGGGGCCCTAATTGTAGGTAGGTGTATAGGGCTACCCAGTAGGTAGGTATAAAGCCCCCCCTAGTAGTTAGATTGCTAAACAGGGCCTCCCCCAAGGCGGTACGTTGCTAGACAGGGCCTCCCCCCTGTAGTATGGTAGGTAGACAGGGCCTTCTCCCAGTAGTTAGTTAGTGAGACTGGGCCTCCGCTAAGTAATTAGGTAGGTAGACAGGGCCTCCCCCAGCTAGATAGGTAGATAGACAAGGCCTCCCCAACTAGGTAGGTAGACAGGACCTGTCCCAACTAGGTAGATAGGTAGGCAGGGCCTCCCCCAACTAGGGAGGTAGGTAGACAGGGCCTCTTCCATCTATTTAGATAGGTAGACAGGGCCTCACTACATAGGTAGGTAGGTAGGTAGGACAGGGCCACTCCCAACTAGGTAAGTAGGTAGACAGGGTCTTCCCCAGTAGTTAAACAGGTATCCAGGGACCCCTTCAACTAAGTAGGTGTCCACAGTCTCCCCCAACTAGTTAGGTAGAAAGAACCTCCTGCAGTTAGGAAGGTAGATAGACAGGTAGATAGGTAGACAGGGCCTCCCCCAGTAGTTAAACAGGTAGACAAGGCATCTCCCAACTAGGTAGGTATCCAGGGACTCCCTCAACTAGGTAGGTAGGTAGGTTAGTAGGTAGGTAGGTAGAAAGGACCTCCCGCAGTTAGGAAGGTGGATAGACACGTAGGTAGGTAGACAGTGCCTCCCCAAACTAGGTCGGTAGATAGACAGGGTCTACCCCAGTAGTTTTACAGGTAGACAGGGCCTCCCCCAACTAGGTAGATAGACAGGACCTCCCTTCTGGAGCCCGTATTAAAAATAAATAATACTCACCTTTCCGCTCTATTCTCTTCTCTAAGTCCAGAGTGGGCGCTGTGATGTTATCACGCCAGTGGCTCCGTGAAGTCACTTCCGGGGTCTATTAATCTGTAAGTATATCCATAAGCTTACGATCTAGTACAGGCTGCGAAGCAGGCGCCGTCATCACATTGTGCAGTGTGTACTGCGGCTTCCAGGGGGCTAAACAGAGAGGATTTTATGATCCTGCCTGTTCTTCTTGCGCCACTGCCTGCACCATGCAGGCGGTGACTGTGTTCACTGCATCGCTGGGTCTATGTTACATAGTGATGCAGCTGTGTGGCGAGGGGGGCCCCTAGAGCTACGCCACAGGTCAGCGCCGGGACTCGACCCCTATAGCTGCACCACAAGTTAGCACCGGGACTCGGGGCCCACCGAGGGGTATCACCAGCCTGCTCTTGGTGGGTGCTCAGAGCTGGCGCAGCAACCTGGATGCTGTCATTCTTTTACTTATTTTCTACCTCACCAGACTGGTTTTCTATCATCACAGGAGACATTTGCTGGTAAGACCATACCTGTTTGTTCTTTATTTGTCGTGGATTTATGTATTTTTATCCATAATCGTCACTGTACTTACATATGTGTATGCAGTTCGTATCATTGTACATATTTTTGAGCTTGCTTGGTTTCATTAGATTTAATACATTTTATGCATAGTATTAAAAGTTATGTTTTATGTTTTTTTTCTCCACATTAGATTGGTCATTAATATAGGGAGTTTTTGTGATTACTCATACATTCCTGTAGCAGTTGTGTTGTACGTGTTGTACTTGTATCCTGCAAACTGTTTGCGGATTTTCTTGAGCATCATCTTTAGAAGAGACTTCCTTCTGGGATGACAGCCATGCAGACCAATTTGAAGCAGTGTGCTATGTATGGTCTGAGCACTGACAGGCTAAACACGCACCCCTTTAACCTCTGTAGCAATGTTGGGAGCATTTACAGTATATGCCTATTTTAAAAAGATAATTTCTGGATATGCAATGAGCACATGCACTCAACTTTTTTGCTTGACCATGGTGAGGCCTGTTCTGTGTGAAACCTGTCTTGTTAAATTGCTGTATGGTCTTGGCTACCGTGCTGCAGCTCAGTTTCAGGGTGTTAGCAATCTTCTTATAACCTAGGACATATTTATGTAGAGCAACAATTCTGTTTTTCAGATCCTCAGAGAGTTCTTTGATATTAGGGGTAATGTTGAACTTCCAGTGACCAGTATGAGAGAGTGTGAGAGTGATAACACCAGATTTAACATACCTGCTCCCCATTCACACCTAAGACCTTACAACACTAACGAGTCACATGACACCACGTAGGAAAAATGGCAAATTGGGCAAAATGGGTGACATGTATGAACAGGGCTGCACCAGTTTTCTGGCATGCATTAGCCAAAAAATCTGTTGTATCCCTGTTCGATGGATTTATGAACAGTTGTAAGACAAAACTTGGTGCATAACATGCCTAGCACGACACTTTTGAATGTGCCAATATTATGTACCAAAGAAATGCTATGCTATGCAAGGCATACCACACAACAGATTTATGAACCCACATACAACAGGTTCATATGTACTACTGCATTTAACACTCCTCTAAATTGATTTAGAACTGGCATGTCAGTGCCAAATTTCATACATGTTGCCCAATGTGTCCATTTTTAAGAGGTGTTCTCACAGTTATTGCCAGTAGTTTAGACATTGATGGCTATGTGTTGAGTTATTTTGAGGGCACACCAAATGTACCCTGTTAAACAAGTTGTACACTGACTACTTTAGATTGTGTCAAAGTATCATATCTTAAATGTTGCCCCATGAAAAGATATAATACAATATTTACAATAATGTAAGGGGTGGACTCACTTTTGTGAGATACTGTATAACAGCCCTAGTGGGAGAGGCCACACAGTTAGAAAGACGGTTGTTGAGTTTGAGCTAGTAGTTTAACAGTTCCACTAGAGGATATTCTACAAGGAAATTCTAGAAGGAGATTCTCGTAGGTCTATGTTGGCTGTAGCCTACATGCGGGATGTCCATTATCACCAGGGCCTAGAACTATACTAATAAAAAAAGTCCAAAACCAGGCTGAGGGAAGACTTTTTCTAGCTTCAGTATTTAGTAGGAAAATAGAGGAGGGAGATCATTCCATGATCTGTAAGCCAAAACTAAAGAGTGTGTATGTAAGGAGAAGTTTCCCTGGGCCTCACAGTCATTGACTAGACCAGCTAGCCTTAGGCCATGCCCAACACCCTGTAATGTTCCATACAATGCAAATGACATTACAGACTTATTTAACATTTCTGATAAACTTATAATTCCACTTTGGCATCAGGCATCCTCTGTATGTATATAAAGATTGGGTAGGTCTGTAAAAAGAAATGTGCCTCCATGTTGTGTGGAAGATTGTAACCATATGCTTAAGTTTAACCATATGCTTCATTATAAAGACTAAAGTCTTCACTTGCATCCTGTCCCCTGTCATTCTTGTGCACTAACCACCAATGACACTTTAACCATCACCAACAGGAGTGGACCATACACATGGGTATGTTCCATGGAAAAAACAAAAGACTCACAGTGCAGACCCCCTGATCAATGTGTCAGCCCTGGGAGTAAGGCAAGATTGGTTGAGGTGACCGTGGGAAGAAACTACAGCTCCCGTCCTCTCCAACGCACCCTCAGGGTTCCGACAGGCACTTTAAGCAATGGGCAATAATGGTGCCCCACTCATACAAGGTGCCAGTATTAACAAATTTCCCCCTTTATCTACTGTTCAGTGTATTTCATGTTTTTTGTTTTAGATATAATTTTTTTATGATGCACATATTTTGAACTTTCTTGCTATGATTCTGAGATCATATTAAAAAATATAAGCCTCGTGTTACTGCATTTTTAACAGAACATTTTTTATTGTGTCTTTTCATCTTGGCACAGACATATTACAAACTGAAGAACCACCTTTTGTCTGTATGTGACCTCTACCTTCTATGTTCTTCTCACATATCTCATAAAATTCAACAGCTAATGGCATAATGTTCACCCATCAAGCTTCTTTTCTCTTCGACTACCTTTAATCCCATGACTCATGCTCTGTTTTCATACAGATTACTGGTGCAAAATTGAGTCCTACAAGAACTGTGGATAATAAAAACTTCATGCACCAAAAAATAGTGATAAGAACCTTTAAAGGAATAGTAAGCCTAGAATTGAATAATAAGTAAAATGAGTGGAGAGGTAGTGGTCATAAAGTGAAATCAGGAGAGTCACACCCACAAGCAGCAGCTTGAAGGACATTAAACAACTGTATAGAGCAGTATTACTTAAAGTACAGCACTAGAGAGTACCATCTTTGTTTGTCCTCTGCCTTCCCTCCCCCTTCCCTCGCCACAGACTCTATGGACAGCTGTAACTTCTCAGTGAATCTTTTTGTTGCATTTAAGGGGTGTTCTCGTGAAGGAGCATAAGCTTCAAAGGTCAGCACCTAGCTAGCTACATTCAACCATGGGTTAGAATGGGGAAGGCAGTGCTTGCCGCTTTCCTTCACATTTTGTTCTTTGGGGGTTCCAAGTATAGCCGAGAACACTCATCTGGTTATATTCAGGAGCTCCCACAGAAGTGAGTGAGGAGCACAACCGCAAGCAGCGCCCTGATTCTCTCACACAGACAGCTGGTAGCTAGGTACGAGCCAACCTGTGAAGTGAACAAGGGAGCGATGTAGCCCCCGAAACGCGTCGGTCTTTTAATATTTTTGTACCTTTGTATGTGGAGTTTTTGCACTGAATAAATACCCAAGCCTTTTTTCACTGAGTTAGCGCTAGTTCCGCTACTTTTCGCTGTTGTAATCCTTCTATTGGAGCCTGAGGTTGGAGGCCAGGAATCCGTCCCTCCTTTCATTTGAGCTACACTCTAAAGTCCAGGGCAACATTATCGCTATTAAGGGTGAGTGCCTGCTTTTCCCTTTTGAGATTTAAAAATTTTTCAAAAACCCATTTAAAATTTTTTTGTGAAATTGATAAAAACAGGGAAAATTAAATTATGTTTTTTTTTATCATTTCAATGTTAAAATTTTTTAACTATTGTAAAGGGGGAAAGGGAAAGGGGGGGGGGAAAACAATATAGTTTGTTTGAAAAAATTTACCTTTTTCCTCGGCACCCCAAAATTTTGCAGCTGTGAAGAATAGTTCAGCCAGCACCCGATTCTTACGAATGATCCTCAGGGCTGACTGTCAACATTTAATAAAAATTCAGGTTTCCCTTTTAGGGGGGATTTCGTGAACCAAAAATAATGTGGGGCTAATTAGTGCTTTTTCTTGTACTTTAAGTACCCCCCTTTAAACTGCGCAGAGGCAGCTGCATTTTTTGTTTAAAAAATGTTTTCCTTTTGTCCTGAAAAAACAAAAAAGCCCCAGGATCCTTTGCTGTGCTACTTCTAATTTTGGCCCTCATGTTGAAAAGGCAAGGGCAAAAGGGGTGTGGCTTAAAATATGGCAATGAAAAAAGCCACACCCATTTTGTTGCCTGATCTCCAAGGCTTAACACAGAGTTGTTTCCAGTATGCCTAGACAAACAGAGCTGATCTTTCTGACAATAAATAGCTGATGTAGAACTGCATGAAGTCCACAGAAAATTAAATAAAAGCTTGTTATAGAAGTGCCTAACGTTTCAAGAGATGTTATTTAGAAAACAAACCCTTTTTAAAAAAAACCGGGCCTTTTAAAAATTTATTAAAAGTAAAAGTGTGATGTCAGGTCGGAAGCATGGAACAGGCTCAGATATATGGTTGGTTGGCCTAGTGTCTAATCGCTAAAAACCACACCTTCTATCCAAAAGCCACAGTGTATTAGAGGTATCTGGAGGTCCTTATCTCCATATATAAGGTTTACCAAAACAATTTTGGCACTCCCACGTCTTTTTTTTAAACGGAAATTAAATTTTTTCGAGGGTTCAAATAATATTAGAAAAGGGGCGAATTTTCCCTCAAAAATTCGTTTTGGGTCA
The DNA here is from genome assembly GCA_025379985.1 of Phyllomedusa bahiana. NCBI lineage: Eukaryota > Metazoa > Chordata > Amphibia > Anura > Hylidae > Phyllomedusa > Phyllomedusa bahiana. Next base: position 118,332 of record JAODAL010004134.1, read on the forward strand.
CTTCGCCGAATTTTCCGAAAAAATTTTTCCTTTTTCGTTCCGAATTATTTTCGGCACGAACCCCGTTAAAAAAGCAGCTTTTTCCAGGCTGCCAGAGCCTGCGGGTGCTTTTAAAGTTGTCCCAAATTTTTTAAATATGCGGGGGAGTTTGGGTTTTGGGTTTTCATACAATGTTTTTTTTTTTAGTATGAACTAAAATGACGGGCCCCCCTTTTAGAATGTTTTCACTAAAAATTCCCGGGAAACTTAAGGGGGCCCAAAACTGCCAAAAAACTGAAAGGGGGAAATTTTAACCTGTTTAAAGGTCATGCCGGAAAAGCGGGAAAAAAAAAAACAAGCTGAAGTTTCCAGGGGGGGCAACATTAGTGACAGAGTGTGGGGGGTAAACGGGGGAAACCCCACAGCAGCATGAGGTCAGGCAGGGGGCACAATCCCATTCGGGGAGGGGGCCCAAAAACGGGGGGGAAGCAACAAAAGGTGGCACAAGGGACTGAGTGCGGAGGTCACGCGGCAGCAGCATGAAAATCAGGCAGGGGCAAAAATGACTTTTGTAGGTGGCAAAACAGGAGGAAGAAACAGAGGGGCCCACAATGATGAGAACGGAGGTCACGGCGGCAGCTTCCAATGAGGCCCGGCAGTCCCACAAAAACATTCTAGGGGGAAAAAAAACCAGTTTTTGGGGCCACAAAAGTGGCACAATCACACAGTGGGAGGTCACAAACACAGCAGCATGGGGTCGGGAAGTGGAACAATGACATTCGGGAGGTGGAAAAAACAGTATTGGCCCCACAGAGTGGCACAAGGGAACAAAATTGTTAAGGTCACAACAGCAGAAATCATGGGGGTCAGGCAGGGGGCCAATGCCCATTCTGTAGGTGGCAAAACAGGGGGAAAGGGGGCCACGAAGTGGCACAAGGGGATGAGAGCGGAGGTCACGGCGGGCAGCACATGAGGTCAGGCAGGGGCCAAATGAAAAATTCTGGGGGGGTCCCCAAAACGGAAAGGAACCCAAAAAATTTGGGCAAAAATTTAAATGAAAAGGGGGAGGTCACGGCGGCAGCAGATGAGGTCGGGGCCAGGGGGCAAAAAATGAAAATTCTGGGGGTAAAAAAAACAGTATTAGGCCACAGAGTGGCACAATCACAAAATTGGGGAAAGGTCAAAAACAGCAGCACATGAAGTCAGGCAGGGGGAAACAATCAATTCTGGAGGGGGCAAAACAGAAATTCCCCCACAGAGTGGCAAAATTTCACACAGTGTGGGGCCCAAAACAGCAGCATTTATGAGGTCACAGTGGCAAAATTGAAAATTCGGAGGTGGCAAAACGGAGGAACCACAAAAGGGGCACAATGACTGAGACGGGGGTTCCCCCGGCGGCACGCATGGGGTTTCAGGCGTGGCACAATGACATTCTGGAGGGGGAAAAAAAAACAGGGGAAGCCCAGAGTGGACAATGATTTGAGAGCGGGGGGTCACACGGCGGGAAAGCATGAGGTCAGGCAGGGGCCCAAAAAGACTTTCTGGAGGGGGCCCAAAACAGAAATTTAGGCCACAGAGTGGCCCCCAACCCTGAGAGGGGAAATTTCATGGCGGCAGCACATGGGTCAGCCCATTGGCAAAAATGACACAGTTGGAGAACCGGCGCAGCCACAGCAGCAGCTTTGAGGTAGACAGTGGCACAATGACACAGTGGGAGGACACGGCGGGAAAGCCACAGCAGCAGCATGAGGTAAAGACAGTGGCACAAGAAATTCGGAGGTGGCAAAAAAAAAAAAGGTTAGGCCACAGGGGTGGCAAAATGCCAGGAGTTTAGGTAAACGGCAGCAGGAGAAACAGCATGAGGTCAAGGGGGCCCCAATGACACAGTGGTGGAGGAAACCCGAGCAGCAACAGCAGCAGCAACATGAGGTCAAAGAGTGGCAAAAGACAGAGGGGTTAAGGGGTAGGTGGAAATTTCCCCAGTCCCAGGTTTAAAGATGGGGGAAACCCAGATTGGGAGAAACTGCCCACGGGATGTGGGGAAACGGGGGGGGTGGCGGCCCTTCGAATGTGGCTGAGGCAGGTATTTTTAAAACCCGACTGACCCCCAAAGGGCTTTGGGTTTTGGGGAAAAATCCTGTCCAAATCCAGGGCCTGTTTAAAAACTTGACAAAGGTCAGTCTTTTTTTCCACTTTTTCCCCGGGGAAACAAGCGGGTTCTCCTTGGGGAAGGGGGAGGGGCCCCCCGGCCGGGGGCACTGAACCCCCGCTCTAAATCCCCACACAAAACGGGCCGGCGGAACACCCTTCTCCATTTGAAAAACTGGGGAAAGGTTGCGGCCCAACCCCATCCGGGTTTTGGTTTCCCAGTAGTCCAGGGGATTTCTAACTGGGGGGGCAGAGGTTGCCCCAAGTAGGCCACCACCCTTTTTGGGTTTTCAGGGCCCGCTCCCGTTCCTGCTGCTGCTGCTGCTGGTGACTCCCCTCTTCACTAGGCGGGTGGAAGGAAGCTGCTCATCAGTGATTTCCAGACTTGGGTTTTTGCTGGGGGATGGAGCGGTTTCTGCCCTACCCCCCCCCCTTTTCCCCCACAGCCGGGGGAAAAAAATTTACGTGGGGGCGCTGGGAAAAACCCCCCCGGTCATACCTTTAAAGAGGGGGACAAGCGGCACATGGGGCAACCCCAACTGACTACGGGGATTTCCTATAGTATTTGATTTTTTGTCCCCCCCCTCTCTTTACGGGGAAAAAGGCTCCCTTTTTGGGCCCGGGGTAGCGGGGGGGCCCAAATTTGGGGGGAGAGCCAAAGTCATCCCTCTGCCGGATGCTAAATATTGGGCCTGCCCAAAACCCGGGCAATAAGCATGCTGCGAGCCATTGCACAAGGGGACTCCGGGGGCTCCCTGCCTCCTTTTCCCACTGTTTACTCCCCAAACGGTGTTGGGGGTCTTTGCCTCGTCTTCCTCATCTCCTTTCCACCCCTCCAGCGGCTCCTGCTCCTCCTCTCTTGTCCCCCTGGGTAGAAAATCCACTAATTTCACCAGAAAATCTTCGGGCCCCAAATTTCCCTCCTCCTCCTCCCCCAAATTTAAAGTCCCCACCGGATTTCATGTGGCCCCGAGATGTAGTCCCCCTTCCCCATTTCCCCACCCGGACATATTTTTCAGAATCTGTTCCAGGGATTTTAAAGCAGTGGAATGACGTTAAAAAACCCCCGTTTCCTGGCGACTAAAACAAATAACGTGGGCCCCCTCAAAGGGGCCTCAACAAACGGCGGTTTCACCATGAGCTCCCACTGGCTGACATCAAATTTTACACGGGGGAAGTACTTCTTTCCCCTGCCTGGATAAATCAAAAAATCGTTAAGGCCTTTCTCTGTTTCATACAGCCCGGCCCAACATGTGCGGGCGGGAAATTTCCCCAGCGGGTGGGAAACATCACATATCAGGGGGTTTTGGGGGGAGGGCCCTTCTCCCCGCCCGCAACTCGAGGAGGGTGTTCCCCGGCTTTGTACGAATGGTTTAAAATGCATGCAACAGTTTCCTGGCCATTTTTTAGAATGTTCTGAAAAATCGGGGGGGAAGGACTTCAGGAACCCCTTTTTACAACCGATTGAAACACGGTTTTCGCCATGCAGGGGGGCCCTTTGGCCCCTCCCCCTCGGGGGGCAAGCGGGGGACACCATTTCCCTTTCCCCTTGTCCTCCCATGGTTTCCCATTTGCCTTGGCGCGGGGAAAGCCACCATTTGATTTCTTGCCCGGGATGACGCGGAGCAGTTCCTCCCCGTTTGACTTCTTCGCCGAGGCAAGCCAGGTGTTTTGAAAATGCGGAAAACTGCTGTGCCCAAAACCCCAATTTTTTGTTTATGGGAGCGTTTGTGGAGGCTGAGATGGTGGTGGTGGTGGAGGAAAGGGGGCGGACATTGGCACAGGTGTTCATTTGGGCAACGTGGGGGGGGAAAAGCCGGGGGTCTCCTGTCCAAGGTTTTTGGTGTGCTTGGGGGTGGGAAACACATTCACCCAGTGGGCCGAAAGGACATGTACTTTGGCCCCGGGCCGGTTTTGTTCAGCTCCAGACGTCCGCGCTGCCCTTTCAACCCTTTGGGCAAAAAATAACCCCAAGGACCCGACCCCCCTGTTCACTTTTTTATTTAAAATGGGTGGGAACCCGCCCTTTTTGGGAAAAAAATTTTCGGGTTTGGAAAAAACCATTTCGGCTCGGCCAAGCCATTAGTTCTCTGAATGGTTCAGAATTTCCCCCATTTTGGGAAAGGGGGGCTGCAATTAAACCAAAAACTTGGACAGGGGCACGGTCAGCTGCTACACCTTGGGATGGTTTTGGGCGCATACTGTTGTCTCTTTGCAAACGCCTCTGCTGAAGACTAAAAACCCGGGGGCCCTGAGTACGAGGAGCGGGGGCATCTGGCCGGGGAAGGGAGGATTCAAAGAGAAAAAGCTCCCTTCTTCAGAGGTGGTGGACCCTTTACTTTCTGCAATGGCCCTTCTGCCACTGGGGGCTCGAGCTGTTGCTGCGGGGGGCCCGGATGGACCCCCCAATCTGAGCCAAAAGTTTTTTTCCCCCGGCCCAAAAAGGGTTTGGGGAAAGCTGTATTTTTGGGGCCGGGCCGGGTGCCCCGTTAGCTTTCCCCGGCCACGCTTCACTTTTCCCGCCCACAGATTCTTTAAAATTAAAAAATATTCGGGGCCCCCTGGTGTCTTAGCCCAAAAAACTGCCCCACCCCCCGTTATCGGATTTTACTGCCCAAAGCTCCGCCTGAGTGGAAATTTCCGGGCCCCCGCTGCCTTTCCCGAGCCCCTGGGCCGCTACTTTTTGGGGCCTGCAAAGCGGTTTTTAAAAAACCCCCGGGCCCCTTGGTCCCGACCCCACTGCTGCTATCCTCTGACTCACGGCCACTTTACCCCTTGCTGGCTGCGCTGCTGGCCCGAAGCGCAAGCGGGCGCCCTTTCTCCTGAACGATGAGGGAACCCCCTTTCCTCACCCGGCTTCCCAAGTGGGGTCGGCCCACATCATCATCTTTTGTGTTTCATCGTCACTGCTGTCCTCATACCGGTTTTGGTATGCCGGGTGCCCTCTCACAACGACCTCCCCCCTTCTCCAATCTATACTTTGCCGTCTACTGCAAGAAGCAGGTGATATTGGCCCCATTTCTTCGCTGCCAAGTAGTGCGATTTGCCCCCCTCAAATTGTTCATCCCGCTATATGTGGCGCTGAGCCCAAACCCCAATAGTAGATCTCTGGGGTGAGGGAACCCGGGTTGGACAGAGGGGGGTGAGGGGCAGGGGAGGGGCCCCCGACCCTCCCCGGGGCCCTGCCAAAATAATGGTTGTGTTGAGGTTCCCCCCGCTCTTGGGTGGGGTTGTCAGATGTCATCTGGGGGAAGAGGATGACCCAGTCAACCCTAAAAACCCTTGGGTTTCTGAAAAACACACGGGCCCCTAATGACAGCGGCTTTTTTGGGCCTCACCGAGTGACCCCCGCTGCGAGTCCCTTGCTGTGCTGCGACCTGGGCCTTTTCCCCGGGAAAGCCAACAACAAGAGATCAGTTGTAATTAACCTTTGCTTGTGAAATTTGGCTACAGGGAAAATTTATATTTTTGGCGGGTGAAAAAAAACAGTTTCTTGGGGGGCACCCCAGCAAAAAAAGCTTAATTAACCCCTGGATGTAAAATTTTTCCCAAAGAATTGAGCCGCACAAAATAGTGCTTTGTAGCCCTGTTACAAATTTCGTGTTTTCACGCCACACAAAAGAGATACAGTTGTAATTAACTTTGCTTGTGAATTAGGCTAAGGGAAAATTTAATATTTTGGCTTAAAAAAAGCTTTTTTTTTGTCAGAACCAGCAAAACAACGCTTAATTAACCCTGGATTAAATTGGAATAAATTTGGCTGCCCCAAATGTAGTTTTGTAGCGGTTACAATTGCTGTTTTTACGCCACACAAAAAGGGAATAAAGTTGAAATTTAATTTTTGTTGGAATTGGCTACAGGAAAAAATTTTAAAATTTTGGCGTTGAAAAAAACGGTTTATTTTTGTCAGCACACCCCAAAAAACAACCTTAATTAACCCGGGAGTAAATTTCCCCCAAAAAATTGAGCCGCACAAAAAGTAGTTTGTAGGGGTTTTTTACAATTGGTATTTTCTACGCCACACAACAAGAGATACAGTTGTAATTAACCTTTTGGTTGTGAATTAGGTACAGGAAAAATGTATATATTTTGGCGTTAAAAAAAGAGGGTTTTCTTGGGGTTTCAGACACCAGCAAAAAAACGCAAATTAACCCCTGAATGTAAATTGCCCAAAGAATTGAGCCGCACAAAATAGTACTTTGTACGTGTTAAAATTGCGTGTTTTCTAGCCACACAACAAGAGATAAGTTGAATTAACCTTTGTTTTTGGGAATTGGGTACAGGAAAAATGTATATATTTTGGGCGTTGAAAAAGACGGTTTCTTGGGGTCAGCACCCCACAAAAACAACGCTTAATTTAACCCCCGGGAGTAAATCGCAATAGAATTGAGCAGCAAAAATGAAGTGGTATTTGTATTTTAAAAACGCTGTTTTTTTAAAGAAACAATGGGAACGGGCTTAGATCCCACGGATTTGAATGATATGCAGCTGCAGGGGATGACACGGATTTCAATCCAATACCCCTAAAAATAATTTAAATAGAACATTAAAGGGGAAAAGTCTCTGAGAAAACTGGGAACACCCCACGAAATGCAATTAAAAATAATTTTTTCAGTAAGAGCTACAGCCCCGGCAGCATTCCCTGGAGCACATGGGGGAGGGGTGTGAGCTCCCGGCGTCGCGCCCCCGGATTAATAGTGCGGTGACGTCACAGAATCCCCCCCGGTCTCTGATTGGCTTCTTCTGCAATGTCATGCAGGCTAGCCCTTCTTCCCCCCCAGAGTGCTTTGCCCCCCTATAGGCCATGTGCTTCACAATTTTATCAACAAAAGCACACTTCGTTCACCCAAATACCCCCAAAATTGACTTCGTTTTAAACCCAAGTTTTCCCCGAAATTCTAACGATTTCCCCTTCTTTTGAATGATTCGCCATCTTTAAAACACATAGCTTTCCAATAAGCAAAAAAATCCATTTATTATTCACATTTGCCTCTTATGTAACAACGTGATTGGAAAAAATGATAAGATACTATGGCACATAAATTGTTGCAGTCTTACTTTAGCGTTCAAGGCAATCTTGTTCGGATCCGGGCGTGGGTGGTGGCGGCTGTTTAAATCTCAAACAGTAGCACGAATGCTACATTTCAAGAGACACGCCCTCTTTGTCAAGTATGTCACTGTTTATCGTAATGACCTTTAAATATACTCCATCACATGTTGACATACGTCATCACCCATTCAGAAATGGATGTTCAGTAAAAGTAAATAGTGACAGAATACGCAAAAACAAATATCAAACTACATATTGTTATACACCATATAAATTTAAAATCTAACCACATAGAAAAAAATATGTAACTCGGTATAATAGGGTATAGGATTGAATATCATACCTCAATCACTTTTCCTAAACTTTTTCCTTTGGGTTTTTCTATTTTCCCTTGATACGAGAAAATCTGTTCACAACCAGCAAAATTTCCCAAAACAACTTCATTTAACCTTCTAGGGGCTAATGTCTCTAACTTAGAGATCCAGTACACCTTTCTATGTAACAACTGTCTAGTAGGGCCCAAATTTTGGTCTTTTAAAAATCCACCTTTTTAAATATGTACAACCACCATAAGTCACTCACACTAGTGGTCAACTACTCTAGGAAGCCTAAAAAATAAAACATGAAAAAAGTTTTAAAAAATCTAAAAAACATTATTAAAATTACAGTATTTCATAAAACAAGGGGGAAAAAAAAATTTAAAAAAATTAAAATTAAACAACTTGGCAGGGGTATTTGTAAAGGGGATACAAAAAGATTTTTCCCCTGACCCACTTCTATTTATCACAGGATGCTGAAACTGCACAAGTGTAATGATATAAGTCTCTATAGGTTACGTGCAAATGTGCAACTCAGAACTGATAACAGTCTTGATTTTACAGGTGCTGAAGTGATGTGAGGTTTGATAATGGTCCCAGTGGAATACAGAGCAGTCATCAAGTTCCTTTACTTGAAAGACCACACACCAAAGGAGACGTTTGTTGAGATGATGGTGAAGATTTCCCATCATATAATGTAGTCAAGAACTGGCATCATCAATTCAAATGTGGTGCAAACAGCTCCAATTCCAGGGCGACCCCACTCTGCTAGTGAAGGTTGCCATTTTGGAAAATTGCTGCGTAACCATTCACCATCTACCCCAAAATGTCAAGATTAGTTTGGGGTCCATGGAAAAAAATCATCCAAGGCCATCTTCACATGCATAAGGGATCCGCTCGCTGGGTTTTCTGACTTCTCACACCTTTCCAGAAGCAGGAACGATTCGAATGCTCTCAGGCTCTATTGACGATGTGTCATGGAAACCAGGCGAACCTTTTCAACAGAATGATCACACAGGATGAAAGTTGGGTCCATCACTATGATCCTGAGCTTAAAGTCCAGTCGATGCAATAGAAGCATCATGACTCACTGCCTGTTATGCCTGTTATACGTCTTGGCTATATTTCTTATGTTCTTTGTATTAATATATTGCATCTCTGTGTTTCAGTTGCGACTGCTCCATCTACTGGCTGTTTGGGCACACTTCAAGTTAGCACACAATGTTAACTTTGTGGAAAAGGACTAATAACTGTGCCAAGTTTCATTGCTCTCAGTCCACAGGAAGTGGGTCAGGGGAAATCTTTAATGAATGCCCCCCATAAAAGTCTGATCTGTTAATATATAACTAATTTCTCCTGAGTAGTAAATGTGTAAAAGCTAAAGATCCAGCACCTCCCTGCAAAAACCCATTTCCGCAATTTGACGTACTAGTCTGCCCTAGTGTTGGTGAAGGGGCTATGTAGTGGTATCGCTGCACAATCTCGCTATGTAGGCAGCGGGTACCGGTTAATAATTGCAGCTGACACCCGCCAAAAAAAGCAACAAATGAAGCCGACTCCATTCTGTGCTGTTTAACCCCTTAGACGTGGTGGTGATCGGCGAGATTGGGGGGTCTTGATTGGTTTACATGGCAGCTGTAAGCCACCATGTTTTCTGTTTTACTACTTCCTACCCCAGACAGGAAGTAGTAGAACCACCATCTTTGTACATCTTATTGAATTGTTTATAACAATAGTCTGTATTAACGATCGCGCCACATAGTTTCAAGCACCCTAGGGGGACTCAATGTTAAATTAAACATAAATAAATTATGTTTTAAAGTATAACAAAAAATAAAAAATATTAAGTTCAAATCACCCCCATTTTGCCATTTTTCACATAATTGGTATCGCCACATCCATAAAAGTCCGATCTATTAAAATATAACACCATTTACCCATTGTTCTGAACACTGTAAAAAAAAAATACTTTTAAATTCCAAAATAGAGTTTTTTTGGCGTAATTTCACATTCCCTAAAATTAGAATAAAAGTGATCAGAAAAGTCGCATGTATTCCAAAATGGTACAAGTAAAAAGTACATTTCAGACCACAAAAAATTCACACTCACTAAAGACCATAGGTGGAAGTACAAATAAGTTATTGGTTGAAGAAAATGGTGCCACGGCAAAAATTACATCGGACATTGAATGCTGTAAAAACAAAACTCTTGCAAACATGGCAAAAGTACGTTTTTTTTTTTTACATTTTCCCCCACTCAGAATTTTTGGGTGGTTTCCTAGTATATTGTATAATACGGTGAATGACACCATTAGAAAGAACATCTTGGCCTTCAAAATTATAGCCCTCATATGTGTATTTATATAAAAAAAATTTAAAATTTATGGCTTTGGGAATGCGAGGAGGAAATAAATTAACCTGACAAAAAATTGTTCTTTGGCACGAACGGATTAAAAGGGATCAAAAATGTTTTGTGTAAGATAGAATGGTACCAATAACCTCTGAAGGTTGGCCTGTAAAATCTGGTCATCACAATGAGAAAATACAAAAGGTATTAGTCGCAGAAATGGTGATGCAATGAAGTAAAATATAATAACTAATTAAAACCATACATATTTGGATACTTGGTATCAACAAAATCATATCAATTTGCAGAATTCAGATAAAAAATCATTTAGATCGAAAAACAAAATCCCTGAAACATGGCACAATATGCTTTTTTCACATTTCGCTGCACTTAGAATTTTTTTTGCCATTTCTCAGTAAACTCTATGGTACGGTGAATGAAACCATTAGCAAAAACTTCTTGTCCTGCAAAATAAAAGCCCTCGTCTGTCTATGAAGGTGACTCTTGGAAGAAGAAAAAAAAAAAAAAACGTGACAAAAAAAATTAGGCTGTGGCGGGAAGGGGCTAAAAATACAGCTATGTGGACGGAAAAATTCTGGGTTTGGTAAGCGGAATTTTGAAAAAATGAAAGTGCCATCACTAAAAACTGCTTCATGGGACTAAGGAGGAGAGTTCAGGAAAAAGCTACATGTGTTTTTGTTGTGTGCATTTTCTATGTTCAGTGTTTGTTTAACCCCTTACCCCCACAGCTAACTTTGACCTCCCTCATAGAGCCTCATTTTTTATTACAGATTTATGGACACCCCATATTGGAAACTACACTTCTCAAGGAATATATTCAAGGGTGTATATCGAACCCCCCCCCAGGTCTTTCACAATTTTTTTTTGTGTTAGACTGTGAATATGATTTTTTTTTTTTACAACAACCTGCAATTTTAGCTGAAAATGTTTCATTTTTACAAGGAATCCTCCAAAAAAAGCACCCTAAAATTTGATACGCAATTTCTTCCAAGTTCGGTAATACCTTATATGTGGGTGTAAACTGCTGGTTGGGTACATGGAAGGGCGTATACGGGAGGGAGCACTATTTGACTTTTGGATCAATGGTTTTGGTGGGTGCCATGTTCCATTTACAGAGCCCCCAAAGTACCAGAACAGGTGAAACCTTCCAGAAGTCACCTTATTTTGGATTCCACACTCCTCATAGATCTCATCTAGATCTCTTTTTCTGTATATGGAGCTGATTAAGGGCTTATTTTTTGCGGAATAAGTTGACATATTTATTGGTATCATTATGGGGTGCATATGATGCTTTGATCACTTTTTATCAAGGTTTTTGTGAGGTGTTTTGAACAAAATATAGAAATTCTGGTAGTGTTTTTTATTTTTTACAGCCATCAACATGCAGTATAAATAACACGCTAGCTTTACTCAGCAGGTCGATACAATCACAGCGATACCCAATTTGTATTTTTTTATGTTTACTGCTTTTCTACAATAAAAACACTTATATTCAAAAAGTAAAAAAAGTTTTTACATCATCAAAGTCTGAGAGCCATTAAAGGGGTTGTCTCGCTACAAAGAATAGCTTTCAAATTGTAGGGAATACAAAATGAAGACATTTTCCAAATATATTGCTTTGTTCATCTCTTTTTGTTAAGGAGATACAAGTGAATTAATCACCTCCCTGGCTATTTCAGTTCCCTCAGTAACCGACCTTTAAACATCTCTCCCCCCTGCTGTTTGTTCTATGTGATAGCAGTGAGTGACATCATCACTCAGGCCTTGGCAGCCTCTGTGCTGCTGGGCAGTAAAAAGCTTGATTTATCTAAAGTAAACAGCTCTAATTAGGGCTTTTGTTTCAGGGATCAGATAAAAAGTCCTGCTTGTAGTTTCCAAGAAGCTTCTGAGCTAATCTGAACTAATTAGCAACTGAAAGCACAGCATTGAATACACCATGGAGCTGTATGCAAATCACAGTCAGTCTGAACCAGGAAGTGACAGAGTATTTAATTCATGCATCCTATGAAACTCTGTAGGGAGACAACTCCTTTAACTATTTTATTTTTCTGTGTACCGAGCTGTGTAGCAGCTTATTTTTTGCAGGCTGAGTTTGTTTTTATTGGTATCATATTTTAAATCCGTTTGTTGGAAGCTAGGGTGAAGAAAATACTGCAAACCTAGTAGTGCTTTTTATTTTTAACAGCGCTCACCGTACAGCATACGTGACAAGTTAGTTTTACTCTGTGGGTTGATCCAATTATAGAAATATTCACTTTATATAGTTTTTTATGTTAAAGCGATTTATAAACAATTATTTATTTTTATTTTTTTACAGCGTTCACCATGACATGACATGAAGTAACATGACAGATTTATAGGGTAGGTTGTTATACATGCAGTGATATCAAATATGTGTACTTTATTTTTTTTATCTTTTTGGGGGCGATTCGTGTTTGTTAAGGGGAAAAGGGAGGTGTATGCGTTTTTATTTTATTTTTTTGTGTTTGTGTTTTACTTTTTTTGTAACCTTTCATTTATTTTTTTATGTTTGTCCCCCTTGTATCAGTGATCTTTAGATCTCTGTTACAATTGAGAGCAGTACACAGCAGTACTGCTCTCCATGGCAACTGTCAATTACTATGCCCAGCCCTGCCCATAGGGCATGGGTGGGCATAATGACATCACAAGCTAGGGAAGCCATGGACAGCCATGGATTATATCGCGGCAGAGCTGATGGAGACTATGGGAGCTCCCTCCCTCTGTCTTTCCCTTAGCTGCTGCGATCACGATTGATTGCGGCAGCTTAGGGGTTAATCATTCACAGCCAGCACAGCATGGGGCTAGCTGTAATATACATCTGGTCCCATGTTGTGATCGTGCTGGCCCCGCTTGAGAGCCAGCATGATGTCCAGGAATTACCTGTATGTCCATTTGTGGGAACTCACTTCCAACTACATCCATTGGAAAGTACATCCAATTTAAGGAAAGTGGTTGTCTGGGATTACAAAGAAGTTTTTTTTAGAAGCAGCACCACTTATGTCCGTTGGCTATGTCTAGTATTGTAGCTCATTCAATTAAATGTGGCTGAGCTGCAGCACTAGATATAGTACATGGTCAAGAGTGGTGTTGCTTCTGGAAAAAATAAAAAATACATATATTTTTTTAAAATAATTACTCTGTTGACTGTGAAATGTATGCCTACTGTCTGGATTTTGTGAACACCCCCTTAAAGGCACTGCACTGCATTTTCATAATACAATTTTTGGTAATAAAGGAAGGTTGAAAAAAGGCAACATAGAATTAAAATTACACATGCCCGGATGTATATTCTCTGCCTATAGACACCATATTCAGTAAGCTTCACCTGTGGTATCAATTACTAAGCTAAGTATATTTAACTATTTGCAAATCGTCTATAGACTATAGAGCTGAGTTCACATGGTGTCTTTGGGGCATATAGCAGCATTTACTATGCGTGCCACTTTATGCCGGGTGTTTTAGAAATGCGCGCTGGCCAGCGTGTACTTCTAAAACACTCTGTGCCAGCTCCCATAGATGACCACTTTCCCCAGTGCGTAAGTGCCAGGAAGAAGTGACATGTCAGTTCTTTTCCCCGCTGTGTATTATACGCCCAGGAAAACATGGGGTATTCATAGCTCTCAATGAAAGCTATGAATTACCGTATTTGCGGGACGTAATTCGGGCGTATTGTAGCGCAATTACACGCCAAAATACGCCCCGCAAAGACGTTGTGTCAACATATCCTAAAAATTGTATCTCTGCACAGATGTTCTGGAAAGTCCATGCAGAGATGGTAGCTGTACACTAATTGTATAGCCATGTGGGTTGACAGCAGGGTGTCAGCGATAGCTGACTTACCACTGTGAAGACAGGGATGGTTTATTACCATCCCAGGCTTCTGGATCATTGTGTATACAGCATTCAAGGAGCACTGTATACAAAGACAGACAGGAAGCCTGTGTCGGCAGTCAGGGTCTTAGACCCAGATCACATCTGCTATCAGTGCAGGTGATGGAATTCCCCTCTGGAGTTAATATACCAGCCCCAGTTACAGAGGAAATCACCAAAAAAAGTGATATAAAAATGCCCCCCAAAGGTCTTTTTCTGATCTTATGGGAGGCACAATATGTATAACAAAACAACAAAAAACACACACACACAAAATACAAGATCATTAAAATAAATACTAAGGGCGACATGTATGAATCTCGCCGCGTCGAAGCGCATGTTTTCGCCAGTTTTCCGGCGAAATTTGCGCCTCATGTATGTCGGCGCCGAGGTGTGCTCATACATGCGGTGTAAAGTTCGCCGCACCTCTCTAGTGTGTGAGGCGCAGTGCGGGGACTTAGGCGCAGTGCGGGGCTGCGCCTAATATTTGCCGTCCGAGGAGGTGCGCTCATACATGCGGGGAAAAGTTCACCGCACCGCGCCAGTGTGTGGGGCGCAGTGTGGGACTTAGGTGCAGTGCAGGACTGCGCCTAACATGTATTCCGAATCCACACAGGCTGGAAAACAGCGAGAAATCATTAAAGCTGTCCGTGCGGCATGGAGTATGAATAAAAAAAAAATCGCCTTTATTAGGTGTAAAACATTCTCTGAAAAAGGGCTCAAACCTACTAAAAAAATACATAAATAACATCACTTTCCAAAAATCAAGAACGCCGCTACATCCGGAATATGGATCTTGGAACTTGCGGGAAAATACAGTCATTCAAATTCTGTAAGCTACTTCTCATTGGTCGGCAGAAACCAGCCAATCGAAATAGGAGCGACAGTGAAACCATTATAACCTATGAGAAAATATTGAACCAATCAAATTCAAAGGCGGGGACAGTTCAAAATACAGTAAAATTGCAGAAAACAGCTGATTGGTTGAGCTAGCGGGGGCTTGGCTATCCCGGCCAATCAGAGCGCGAGCTACTTTGTCCCATTGTAGTCTATGGAGAGATCGGGGCAATGAAATCTCAGCTCTCAGCGCCGTGCGGCATGGAGTATGAATAAAAAAATCGTTTTTATTAGGTGTAAAACATTATCTGAAAAAGAGCTGAAACCTTCTATAAACATATATTAATCAATCAAATCCCTAACAACGGGTTCGTCGCCAAGACCGGCGCTACATCGGGAATTGGGATATAGAGAATTGCCGGGAAATACAGTAATTCAAATTCTGTAAGCTCTTCTCATTGGTCGGCAGAAACCAACCAATCAGAATAGGAGCGACAAGGAGCCATTATAAGCTATGGAGAAGTATGGACCAATCAAATGAAAAGTAGGGACAGTTCAAAATACAGTAAAAAAGGCAAAAAAGAGCTGATTGGTTGAGCCCGGGCGGCAGATATGAATCCACCAATCATATGTAGTGCATCTATTTTGAATGAAGAAAGAAGGGCGTGATAGAAGGGCGCCCTAAAAGTTATTACGGCTATGGGAAATTTTTCTGTACTGGATTGGTTGGGGGGGGAAAGGGGCTGCCCCTGTTTTGCCAATCGCGGCTGAGCTACCTTTAAGTTCAAGGGGGAAAAAGAAATGCAGAGCGAGCCTTTTTTTTGATTGGCTAATTTAAAAAAGGGCGGGGTTTTTTTTTGGACCGAGGGGAGAGGCGAGCGACGCTTTATGGTTTTTCTTTTTGCAATCTGTAATAAAATTACGGGGCCCAAAAATAAAAGAAAATACTCCGAAGTTTTTCCCGATCTCATATAAATTGAACAATAATTGGGGGGGTAACGAAAAAAAAAATTTAATTCAATAAATTCTTTTTATTTCTTTATTTTCGTTCCACTGATCAATAGTAGGGTGAAACAAAATAAAAAATAAAAATGAATTTATTGAATTTAATTATTTTTTTTTTGTTACCCCCATATTATTTTTCTTTTATATACAGACGTACAACTTCGGGAGTATTATCATTTGATTTCTGCCTGTACGTTTTTTTTACAGATTGCATTAGAAAACCCATAAAAAAGCATCGCTCGCTCTCCATTGTCCAAAAAACCGGGCCCCTTTTTAACTTACCCCAATCCAAACAAGCTCGCTTTGCTTTTTTTTCCCCCATAGAACTCTATGAGAAGGAGGTCAGCCCCCCTGATTGAAGCAGGAGACCCCTCTTCCCCCAACCAATCAAGACGAGAATATTTCCCTAGACAGTAATAACTTTTTAGGGCGCCCTTCTATCGCGCCCTTCTTTTCCATTCAAAATAGACGCACTAAAATTTTTAATTGGTGGATTCAATCTCCCCGGGGCTCAACAATCACCCTCTTTTCTCCTTTTTTTACTTTTTTTTGAACTGTCCCCCTTTTTCATTTGATTGGTCCATATTCCCCATAGTTATAATGGGTCCTGTCGTCCTATTTGATTGGTTTTGTTTCTTCGACCAATGAGAAGCGCTTAAGAATTTTAATTACTGAAATTTTTCCCGGCATTCTCTTTCGCAATTTTGATGTAGGCTGGTTCCGACGCACTTTGTTGGGGGATTTGATTGATTTATGTTTTAAAAGGGTTTTTCAGCTCTTTTTCAGATAATTTTTTTACACCTAATAAAAATTATTTTTTAATCTACTCTGGCGCACGGTGCTGAGAGCTGAGATTTCTTGTTTTCATTTCCATAGACTCAAGGACAATAGCTCGCGCTCTGATTGGCCGGATAGCCAAGCCCTCCTAGCTCAACAATCACTCTTTTCTGCATTTTTACTGTATTTGAATGTCCCGCCTTTGAATTTGTTTGGTAATATTTCCCCAAATAGGTTATAATGGGTCCCTTTTCACTTTTTCTGTTTGGGCCGGGGATAGCCAACCCCCCACTAGCTCAACCAATCACTTTTTTCTGCATTTTTACTGTATTTGAACTGTCCCCCCTTTAATTTTGATTGGTAAATATTCTCCATGGGTTTTTAATGGGTCACGTCGCTCCTATTTGATTGGCGGGTTTTCGGCCCAAATGAAAAAGCACTTACAGAATTTGAATTACTGTTTTTCCCGGCAATTTCCCAATACCTAAAACTGATGTTGCGCCGTTCTAGTTTTCTGAAAGTGTTTTTTTTTTTATTTTTTTTTTTAAGGTTTGCTCTTTTGATATGTTTTTACCCCCAAATTAAAGGGATTTTTTTGGAAATCATCTCCATGCCGCAGGGAGCGGGAAAGCCGAGATTTCTGTTGGACTTCTATGCTTCCTTCAGTTAGTTCTCGCTTCATTTCGCCTCCCCCGGGGAGATTTAAAGCCCAAATAACCAGGTCTCCTTTTGGGGAGTGCAGAGCGCTGCAATGCCCGACATTGCCGGAGCCTGATCGTCTCCTGGGAGTTTTACGAACGCGCCGTTCCGCCCCAGAAAAACCCACACTGCGCCCATTGACCCCCCTTCCTGTGAGGCGCACCCGAAAGGGGCGAACGCTGCGTCTAAGGCCGTTTTTCACACGGTTTATTCAAGCCTAATTGGGGGACGGATCCAGCCCGCAATAGGGTTTGAAAAAGGGGGGGGGCCGGGGCGCGGGGGGGACTGCTACCCCCCCATAGACATTGATTATTTACGGTGCGTAAGCTGTAAATAATGTGCATGTATTTTCCCCCCCGGGGCGGATTCGCCGAGTGGGGAGGAGGACGGAATCCAAAGTTCTCTATGAAAAACTGGGTTACTGTAATGACAGGGACGTTTGGAGCCGTCTAAAGGGCCAAACCCGGGGCCGGAGTACGGCGCCAACCCGCGGAAAATAAGCTGTGGAACGGGGCCTTACTCGCATCCCTGCGTCCAACAGGGAATTCGAGCCATGAGGCGCGGGAAAGCCAGAAAACGGCGTAAATCCCGTTATAATGTCCCCAAAGGCCATGTTCACTGGTTTTTAAAAGGGCCGTATTTCAGTCTGTAATTACGTGCCAAGTGGAAAAAATTGGGGGGCGAAAACGGCCCATTCATTAGGTAATCCACAGTTCTCTAGAGAACAGGATTACGCTCCTCCCCTGCTGGCGAAATCCCCGGCGGGGGATAATTGACTGTGAATTACCAGCGGGTATACGCCCCGTGGTAATGTTGTCTAGGGCCCCGGCGAAGTGCAGGCCCCCCGCCCCCGGCCCCGCCCCCGCCCCCACGGCGTAATTGCGGGGCGAAATTACGTCCCACAGTTAAGCCGTGTGAACATAGCAAGCAAGCGTTATAGCTTTTACACTGATGTGTATTGGAAAAGAAAATGTGACTGGTCAGAAAGGGGGGTAGAGGGACTTTGGTGACCGAGGGTCTAAACAGCAGGGCACAAGGCTACAGAGCTCTGAAGATTTAAAGGGTTTGTCTCACTGCATTGATTCATCTTACCTCAGTCCTTTTTTCTTGGTTTCTTTTGAGTTCAGGGGGGTTTTACTGGTTTCCACTAGGTACATAGAACCAGGTCTTTTCTAAGAACCAGTGCTGGCAGCCTATCATGAGAGAATGAAAAGGTCTGTAGCTATAGCGACCTTGGACTGAGCAGCCCCTACAAGAGGGAA
The DNA here is from genome assembly GCA_025379985.1 of Phyllomedusa bahiana. NCBI lineage: Eukaryota > Metazoa > Chordata > Amphibia > Anura > Hylidae > Phyllomedusa > Phyllomedusa bahiana. The sequence continues at coordinate 136,664 of JAODAL010004134.1, forward strand.
TATCTTGGGAAAAGGGGGTCCCTTAACGGGCACATATTGCAAAAGGACTTTTTTTTCCAAACTTTTAACATAAAAAGCAATCCTTGTAGTGAGACAACCCCTTTAAGGTTTGTCAGTAAGAAACATAAACAAGCTCCTGTGCTGCTGATAATAAAAAGCAGAGCGTGATCTTACCATGACAATCATCTGATCATTCAGTCACTGTATGAACTGCGCTAGCTCTGAAGAGAAGCAAATTCACAACAGCAATGTATTTGGTATTTAAAGCTAATCAATGAAATGGGAGTACCCCTTTAAATCACTGTTAAGAGAACCTGCCAGATGATTTGTGCTGCCCTATTTGACAGCAGGATGTGATAGACGGAGAGAAGCTGAGCTCTGTGATATATAGGGTTATATGATAGTTTGGGGAGAAGCTAGCTCTTGATATATAGGGTTATAGTTATAGGGGAAGCTGCACTCTGTGATATATAGGGTTATAAAATAGAGGGGTGAAACGAGCTCGTGGGATATAGGGTTATTAAATTTAAAGGGGAGGAGCTGATTCTGTCATAAAAAAGTTTATGATAGAGGAGAGAATGAGCCTTTTGTTATATAGGGGTTTTATGATAGAGGGAGAAGCTAAGTCTGTGATATATAGTTATAAATAGGGGAGAGGAGCGAGCTCTGTGATATATAGGGTTACATGATAGAGAAGAGAAGTAAGCTCTGTGATATATAGGGTTTATAAAAAGGAAGAAGCTGAGCTATGTGATATATAGGGTTATATATAAGGGGAGAAGCTGATCTCGTGTATATAGGGTTTATGTAGGGAGAGAAGTGATCTTGTGATTTTAGATCTATATGATGAGGGAGGAGCTGAGCTCTGGAATTAGGGTTTATGATAGAGGGAAAGGGGCTGGCCCCGTGAAAAAAGTTATTGATAGAGGGGAGAAGCTGGTTCTGTGATAAATAGGTTATAGATAGGGAGAGAAGCTGAGTTCTGTGATTATAGGGTTTTTATGTGAAAGGGGAGGGGCTGAGCTCTGTGATTATAGGGTTATAAGATAGAAAAGAGCGCTGGCTCGTGATATATGGGGTTTTTAATAAAGGAGGAAGCTGACTCTGTGATATATAGGGTTTTTTATGACAGAGAAATGACTCTGTGGCTATGGGTTAATGTAGAAGAGAAATGATCTGGATTTTATGGGGTTATATGTTTGAGGAGAGAAGCTGGCTCCTGGGTATATAGGGTAATGGGATAAGGGGGCGAAAATGGCCTGTGATATATAGGGTTATTTGATAGGGAGAAAGCTGAGCTCTGTGAATATTGGGTTATATGATAAAGAGAGAAGCGGGCTCTGTGATATAAAAGGGTTACTGATAGAGGAGAGGAGCTAGCTCTGTATATAGGATTCATGATAGAGGAGAGAAACTGGCTCTGTGTATATAGGGTTATATGTAGAGGGTGGAGCTGAGCTCTGTTATATATAGGATTATTGATAAGAAGAGAAGTGAGTCTGTGATGTATAGGATTATATTGGGAGAGAGAGAAACTAAGCCTGGATATTAGGGGTTTTTGAAATGGGGGGGAATGTTGTCAATCACTGTGTGTGTGTGGGGTAAGCAGGACTCCTATTGTATCTTAAGGAGTCTGGTATGTATTTCTTTTTACTCTGACTACCTGCTCCAAATCATGTCACGTCACTTTGCTTCTCTGCCTATCATATGCTGCTCTCAGAAAGGGCATCATAAGCCATCCAACAGTTCCCCCTTAACATTTATGATAAGAGTAAAAAATCACTGCAGCTAAGTTGGTGGTAAAATAGTGATGTATTAGTGAAATATGTGGCTTCGGCTATTTGGACAGAATTTTTTAGTTGGTCTTTTTCTTATGTTTGTAATCTAAGGCTATGTTCACACGGCTTATCCACGGCGTAATTGTGGGGACAGATTTCGCCCGCAATTACGCCGTGTGCTGTGCATAGACATTCATTATCCACGGTGGATCACCGTAATGACTGGTACGCATTTCAGCTGTAATTCACGCTGTACGCCGCGAATTACAGACTGAAATCTTCCCAAAAAAAGCCGTTTTGAACTTGCCTAAGAAAAATAATTGCCATTTATTTTGAAATTATATAATAATTTTATTATTTTAATGTGTTAATTTTGAACAAACTTTTTAAATACATATGCAAATCTGTTTTTGTCTGCATTGCGTCTCGATGCACTCATTATATAATCGAGGAAGCGATCAGGACTTCTGCTGTTCTCTCAGATACAGAAACAGAAATGTAAGCAGCTCTGCGACTCTAAAAAGTTTAAGCCTTCACCTTTTCCTGCAGTTGCATTTTCTGATTGTCATCACTCTTTAGTGAACAAAAAACATACACAATATCTATATATAGCAAGGTTATTTCCCCAGTTGCTTGACTGCATTAGGAACAGTTTAGGCTTGAAGGTAGACTTCTGGATGAAAATTCAGCATGGTAACTCTCATTAAAGTGTTCCCCAGTGACGTTGTACCGGAGAGGTGCAGAGTGAGCAGGTAAATGGCAATTATAATGCTAGGCTTCCACTCAACTCAGCTGCTGAATCTGTGTTTTAAAAGCTAGAACTGACAGAGCAATTTAATACAAGCAACTACTCACTGCAGATTCCTAGTGAGGTACAACTCAGCATATGAAAATTGCCAGTCACTATGGGAGCCTCTTAGTATAGTGCTATATTTACTATTTTGCAAAAGGCAAACTTAAACTCTATCAGTTCTCTATCTATAAAACACTAAAACGTAACTTTTATTATGTATAACCCTTAACCTCTATACACACTATTTAAACACCTGATTTCTAACCTCACCAGTTAACCCTTTCTACTTCTGAAGGAAGGAATAGCTCCTTTTCTATCATCAAGTCTGGTGGAACCCCACCTACCAACAGGAAAGCCTTATATATACAGCAATTTACTAACTCCAGTAAGGGACCCCAAGCCTCCTACCTGGGCAGTCGTCCCTAATCTAATGGACACAAAAAAAATAAGGCCCCCTTGTGACACCCGCTGCAGAGGGTGTCACTTGTAGACAGAGGTGAGAAATCACAATTTAAAACGTCATGCCTGACCTCCCCAACATGTTTCACCCGCTAAACTGGCTTCATCAGGGGTTAGAGGTCCGGTCTCTAACCCCTGATGAAGCCAGGTTTTTAAATAGTGTGTATAGAGGTTAAGTGTTATACATAATAAAAGTTACGTTTTAGTGTTTTATAGATAGAGAACTGATAGAGTTTTAGTTTGCCTATGGCAAAATAGTAAATATAGTGATCAGAAGTCCCTCTCTGTTCTCTTGCGAGATTCCCATTTTTTTTTAGACTATTTTCTTAGTATAATGGGCATAAAAGATGACAAAGCAGAGCATCAAAAAATAATGGCCAGACCCTTAAGCACACTATTTGTCCAAATAGACAAAACAAAAAAATGAGTAAGGGTATGTTTACACGGCATAATTGTGGGGCGCATTTTGCCTCGTATTTGCGCTTCAATACACCCAAAATGCGGTGCGCAATTACAATAATTCATAGCTCTCATAGATAGCTATGAATTACGTCCGTCTTCCCTGGCGTACAGTGCGCACTTATTGTATGCCGGGGGAGAGAAGTGACATGTCACTTCATTGCGGCGCTTACGTGCCGCTGATAATGACAGTGAATGTGGCTGGCCTGGGGCCCCCCTATGCTGGCCAGCGCATACTAAAACACCCGGCGTATTGTGGCACGTACAGTATGCTTCACAATACCCCATGTGAACATGTCCTATGAATAAAAATTCATCATTCTAAGTACATTAAATAAAAGCATGGTGTTTTAAATATCATGGAAAGGGACAGAAAGGCTTTTATAGGACCTTATTTACGAGAAAGCACAATAAAGAACACTTATTACTTATTTTCACTTTCTTAATCTGTAATAAAAACTAAAGTTTGAGTGATTTTTTCCAGGCCATTCATCAATAGATCCTTATGGAAAATGCATGGACCACAAACTCTCCAGATGCTGATAAACTTTATCTGCTGCTTATTGCAGTTTTGATCAGGGAATCCTATAAGGTTTTAAACTCACTCTGACATGAGGCTCGGTCACAATCTCATGTTCCACAACATGTGTTAGCCCAGGTGCCTCTGTGAACAAGTCCCTATTTTGTTGCAGCAGTTGTCTGCACTGTTGGGTCTGAGAAGGAGACAGGGTCTCTGCAATCTTTACTGCCTCTACACTGGTCTCTGGTTGGGACCACAAACAAGATGCCTCCGGGGGGGTCCCTATCCTTCCATGGCTTGAGCAAGTTAACGTGGTAGATTTGATAGGGCTTTCTTCTACCCGGCTGATGGACCCGATAGTTGACCTCTCCCACCTTCCCAACGACCTCATATGGACCTTGCATTTCGCCAGGAAACTTGCTCTCCACCGTGGTACTAAGACCAGGACCCGGTCCCCTGGACCAAACTGTCTCACTCGGGCCGACTGTTGTAGACTTTCGCTTGCGCCTCTTGGGCCTGTAAGAGATGCTTTTTAACAATAGGGAGTACCTGAGCGATCCGTTCCTGCAACTGGGCCACATGCTCAATAACGCTTTTATGGGATGTGACTTCGCTTTCCCAGGTCTCCTTGGCGATATCTAATAGACCCCTGGGATGCCTGCCATAAAGCAATTCAAAGGGGGAGAACCCTGTGGAGGCTTGTGGAACCTCTCTAATAGAAAATAGGAGATACGGCAAAAGGTAGTCCCAATCTCGGCTATCTTTCTCGACTACTTTCTTCAACATGGCCTTCAAGGTCTTGTTGAAGCGCTCTACTAAGCCATCTGTCTGGGGGTGATACACCGAGGTGCGTAGCTGGGTCACCCTCAGAACCTTACAAAGATCCTTCATTACTCTTGACATAAACGGGGTCCCTTGATCCGTCAGGATCTCTTTCGGCAACCCCGTTCGGGAAAATATGTGCCAAAGCTCCCTAGCAATGACTTTTGAGGAAGCATTTCTCAGGGGCACAGCTTCTGGGTACCTGGTAGCGTAGTCCATGATGACCAGAATGTACTGGTGTCCTCTAGCCGGCTTTACCAGGGGCCCCACTAAATCCATCACTACTCTCTCAAAGGGTATCTCAATAATAGGCAATGGGATTAGCGGGCTGCGGAAATTGGCGACTGGGGAGGTTACCTGGCACTGGGGACATGACTGGCAGTAGTTCCGGATTTTCCCGGTAGCACCCTGGCCAGTAGAATCTGGGTAGAATCCTCTCTACGGTCTTATCTGGCCCCAGGTGTACCCCAATACATGACTGTGAGCCAGGTCCATGACCATCCGCCTACTTCTTCACGGATTTTGGTCACCCGGTACAACAGGTTCCCCTTCATGGCAAAATGGGGAAATCTTTCCTCGGGCCCTGACTCGTGGGGTACCCCATCCAGGACCACCACGCTATTGAAAGCCCCTTTCAGGGTTTCATCCTGCAGCTGGGCTGTCCCAAAATTTCCCTGAGATACCCCAAGGTCGGGGACTGTCTCGTCAAGGGGTGACTCGTTCTCACCATCTCCTACCATGACAGAGAACGGGAATTCGGGAACCACCTCCTGGACAGGGCTCTCAGGGCTGTCCGTGCTCTCGGGGAATTTCTGCTGTACTATATTTTCCCATAGTAACCAAAAGAGAGGGCAGTCCCGGCCAATTATCGCCTCGTGCAGTAACCCCTTCACGATGCCTACTTGGTGGGACACTGTACCCCGTCAGATTTTAACGTGACTCGTGCCACTGGGTACACTTTGGTATCCCATGTATGCACGTGACTCCCAAGTTTTCCCTGGGATCAACACATGGAGAATACGGGCCGTTAGGAGAGTGACCAAACTCCCCGAGTCCAGGAGTCCTCTGATAGGGGTGCCATTCACCCTTATTGGACAGAGTGGAAGTCCCTTCTCCATGTCCATCACTGCTGTGCCGGCCGGTTGCGCAAACAATGACGTACGCCGCCCTATGGAACAGTCCATGGGTTCCGAGCCAAGTGCACATTGGGCCGCCATGTGCCCGGCAGCGTGGCACTTCCAGCAGATGATGTCTGGATGTTGGCTCTGGCAGGCCTTTGGCCTTGGACCCGGGCTTCTCTAGGGGGTTTGGGTCCCCTTCTTGGGCCGTCAGAGTCACTCTGCATACGCCAGTATGGAGGGGCAAAGGGTCCTGGATCGACCATGGAGCGCTCCACGGCCTGATACCTTTCACCAAGGCTACCAAGTCATCTGCCGTCTGGGGATTTCCTGCGCGACCCAGCACTGCACTGGCTTGGGGAGAGCGTGCAATCGAGCGCCCATTTAATGGCCAAGCACAAATGGGCTTTATTTCACCGATCTTAAGCAGATCGGTGACACATAACGTCGTCAATAACGGCACCTTGTGCCTTCCTACAATATATAGAATATATATATATATATTTAATATTATATATTATATATAGTGGCCAGAGCAGCCCGAGTACATACATTGAACAAATGTCCAAAAATGAAGCAGCAGGCTTTATGTTACCTAAATATAAGTGGTATATATATATTATATATATATATATATATATATATTATATATATATATATTAATATATATATATACATTATCACCAGCTGATATTCAGAGTAATGGCTGTGTGTGTAGGGAAAGATCCATAAAGCCAACACGGCAATTGAGATGGTCCGGCAGATGCTTTACACAGTTCAAGTCTGGGGAATTCATCTATGGTTGGACATTTCAAGTCATATGACGTCACGTTGTCTTGTTGGAAGATCCCATCTGCCCAAGGAAGAAAATCGGTATATAGAGGAGAGAATCTGAGCTCTGTGAGATATAGGGTTAAATTATTTGAAGCAGGATTTCTGAATCTGCAAGAATGGATTCATATCCAAATGGATTGAGAGTGCCTTCCGCATTGATGAGTGTGCCCAGAGAAGAGAAGGCCACAAAAACATGTGTTATAGTCCCCAGTCCCCAACTTGTGTTTTTTCAGCAATGGTTGCAGAGTGTTTGTTCTCTGATTTTTCTTACCTGTCATGCCAATGTCCATCTATTTGATGAAGTACAAATTGTGACTCATTAGAGAAGGCAACCCCTTGCCAATCAGCAGAGGTCTAATTCAAATACTACTATGAAATTGAAGCCTCTTTAGTGATGCAACTTTGCTAGCAGAGGTGAAGTCACCATCTGTCTGCTTCGTAGCCCAATATATATAGAAAGGTTTGCTGAACAGTTTTTTGGGCATACATCTGGTAGCGCCCTGATTCATTTTGGCATTGAGTAGTGTGTCTGATTGCCTTTGTGAACCTTTGTTGCTGACTTTTACCTTTCACGTCAATGGTGGTTGAGGTGGCTGGTAAAGGCTTGGATGTGCAGTTTGAAAGACAGGGCAGAGTCAGAGCAAAACACAAGGCAGTGCACTTGTGGGGCTAGGTAAAACATGGAGCCATTGGCTGTGATGGATAGATGTGATGTAGAGGTTGAGTGGGATGGGAGAAAGATTTTTGACAGATCCACATCAGGAGCAGGCAGGGCAGTTGCAAAAAAGATACCACTCACCTGGGATATCAGACTCAATGTATTTGCGGGGGGAGGTGCACGGACAGTTTCCAGGACCCTGAAAACCAAATACGTAGTCAGACTTCTTGTTTAAATCCAGCACCACAATGAGAAATTATATTAAAACTATAGCATTTATTAAATTCTGATTAAACTATGATGTCCACAAAAAATTCAACACGTAAAATCCATAATTAGCAGACGCGTTTCGAGAGACAATTGCCGAACAATGACTAAAAGAGGTTGTCTCTTGAAACGCGTCTGATAATTATGGATTTTATGTGTTGAATTTTTTGCGGACGTCACAGTTCAATCAGAATTTCATAAATGCTAAAGTTTTAACATAACTTCACTGTGGTGCTGGATTTAAACAAGAAGTTCGAGCAGGCAGGGCAGGATGGAGCAGAGAGTTTAGTGAGCAGCATTCCAATAATGGAAATGAACTCCAATTCAAATATGGCTTCCTCATGAGCGGCTTTGATAGCTGAGTATAGATGTTGTCACCCTTGATCTTATACTGACACAACAGTAACATATCACAAACACAAAACAGAATATGCACACAGTATAAAAACCCCCTTTAGGAAAATGGTAAAAAGTCCCACCACAACTCCCTTTCTCTTTAAAAAATTCAAACCTTTTGGGTGAGTCACAACGGGGTTCAGACTGGCACCCCCAAAGAACCAGATAAACGCCCCTAAAAAAGCCCCCTTTATATCCCCGGGCCCTCAAAAGTCTAGCAAAAGACCACCTTTTTTTAGAGATTAGAACTTTTTTCCAGTTTATCCTTTTAAAACTCTTCATGAAAATTTATTTTTTTTAAAGTAGAAAAGGGAAAATGACAAACAGAAAATAGGCCCTTTAATTTCTTAAAAACACCCCCAAATTTTGGGCCTTGTTCCCAAGGCCTCAATGGCTGGACAAAAGGGGGCCCAAAAGCGGGAAAATCCCAAAGCCTTAAAAGCTCCGGGAAAAAAAGCTGCCCAGGGCAGCGGGATTGCTGAATAACAGCTCAAAAACCCACACTAGGGGAACAAAAATTTGAAACGGGGGGACTGAAAATTTTGCTTGGTCCCTTTTTCAAAACCAGAAATGCACAAAACCACGGTTTTGAAATTGGAGCCCTGCAGAAATCCCCAAAAATCCCCAATTAAAAACCACTCCCCAATCCTAGGGTATGAGGGGGGGGGGTTCCCGGTATTACAATTGCATATAGATAAAGAAATTTTACTTTAAGGGGTAAACAAACGTTTGGGTGCACCATGCGGGCTTACAGCCTTTTTAAGTGACGCCCATACAAATTGATTGGGTGGGCTGCCCACACTTCTGGGGTACCCAAAAACCCGGGACCATATCACCCCTTACTCCCCAGCACTGTTGGGAAAGATAAAAAAAGTCATAGGGTAAAAATAAAAAAATTTTTATGAGGAAATTTTTTGGGTTTTCCGGGACCCCAAAAAAGGGGAAGCCGAAACCCGGGAGCCCAACGGTCCCATGTCTTGTGAGCCCCTACACTAAAAATTTTTTAAAAAAAAACACACAAAAAAAAGGAAAATTACTATTTTATAAAAAAACCCAACCTTTTGGGGGCCTTTGGTATACAGCTCAATAGCTGAACAAAGGGGGGCCCCAAAGGAAGAAAGACATTCTTTACCCTTTTTATATGTCCGGGGGAAAAAAAGTTACAGGTCCGGGCGATTGCTAATAAAAACCAAAAAGTTTCCCACAGCTAGGGGAAAAAAATTTTAAAATTGATCCCCCGCCTGCTTTATTAGTTTGGGCACCTGTTCACAATTATGCAGAAAAACCCACAGTAAATGCAGGGAGGACGCAGGAAGGAAAAAATTCACAAAAAAACCCACTCCACACCCTCAGGGCATGGGGGGGGGCTGCGGTATTACAATTGCTTTTTGATAAATTAATGTCCCCCTTGATTACCAGGGCCCCAAGATTCTATTAAAAGCCCCCCCCAAATTTTAGATTTGAAAACCTTTTTAAACCAGAAAAACCAAATTACACTTTTCATGAAATGTATTGTAAATGTAAAACTTAAAAAAAGAACAAAAAAGAAAAAGTGGACTTCCCAAAAGAGGGTGGGCTCCAAAAATAATTTCCCCTGGTGGGCCAAAAGGGAAAACCTTAAAAGTGACATTACTTACTTATTAAAGGTTAGGGTTTGGAGGGGATCCACAGGCCCACCCCCGGCCCGATGGCGTACCCCACACCAGGGGGGGGGGGGGGGAAATCTAAGTGGGGGCCCCAGTTTTCCCCGAGCCCGTTGAAAAGCGGGTTTGGTTTCTTGCGCGGGGGAAATTTTCCCCGGGCCCACTACCACTGGCGGGGCTTGCCTGGGGGGTGGGCGGCCAAGAGTCGGGGTACAGTAAGGGGCAGGCAGGCTCGTGGTCTTTAACGGGGGAGGCAGGACGGGTGGCTCGGGTTCGAAACCCGGTTTGACAAGCAGGAGGTCAGGGCAGGGGGGCAAGGTTCGAAGAGGGAAAAACGTAAGCGGGGGAGTGGGGTTACCTTTTAAGGAAGACAGGAAACCGGGAACACTTTCACCAGGGAAAAAACAAAAAGGGATACGCGAGGGCCCGGGGAAAGGAAGTGCCCGGACAAAATAGGAGCGTGCCCGGGAATAAACCCAATTACCGGCGCACTCCCCCCTTAAAAATTCAAAAGCGGCGCGCGCCCCCCTAGGGGCGGGGCTACGCACCGGGGGGACCGGGCCAGACAGACCCGGGGGAGCGCGGCCGGGGAAAGTAAAACGCCGGAGGGGGGAGAAACACGAGGGGCCCCCAAAACCCGCCCGGGGGGGGAAAGGGGCTCCATTTGGAAGCGGGAAAACGGGCGCCCTTCAACCCGGGACAGGGGTCGCGGGGGCGCCCGTGACAGTCCCCCCCCCCTTTGGGCCCCCTTCTCTTACGGGGATAAAAGGAATTTTTGGACAAAAGGGTGGCCGGTTTAGAATATTCTCCCCCGGGTCCCAAGACCCCTTTTCGGGGCCGAACCCCTTCCAGTCCACCGGGAAAAGTATCCCCCCTTCCCCTATTTTCCCCCATGCCCAGAATCCCCTTTTACCCCAAAAACTTTGGGCCCGATAAAGCCACAGAGGAGGAGGAAGGGCCCTTTTGGGGAAGAACCCGGGGTTTAAGGACCAGGGGTTTCAACGGGAAACATGGAAAAGATTTGGGAATTCTAAACCCCAGGGGGACCGGATTTTGATACACCGGGTTGTTTGGGGCTGATGACCTAAAAAGGGTCCCAGGAAAGGGGGGTCCCTTTTGTGGAAGGCACCCTTTAGGCGGCCCTTAACGAAGACGAGCGCCCCCACCTTGTCCCCCGGGGGCCGAAGTTTAAAATGGGAGTTTCCCTTCTTCTGTCCGCTTGGTCTTATGCGCTGGAAGCGGGGAGCAGCGACTGGCGGGTTTTGGGCCAAATTGGCCTTCATATCTTGGTTTCAGTGGGCCGCCCCCGGGGGACCTCAAAAAAGGGGGTTTGCCAGAGGGGAGGTGGGCGGGGAGCGGGCCCATCCCACGACGTAGAAGGGGGGGGGGGCCCCGCGGCCCGGGGATTTCCAAGGGGGGTTATAGGAAAACCCCGGGCCCACGGAAATAAATAGGCCCAAATTGTCTTGACGTTGCCGAGACAAAAAGGCAAAGGTAAAAACCAAAACCCTTGGGTTGCCCTTTCCACCGGGCCCATTCGTCTGCGGGGGGTAGGCGGGAAGGAAGTCGAGCTTAACAATTTTTTTTGGGCACAGGGCTCCCCAAAAAACCAGGGGGACAAATTGGACTCCCCGGTCCGAGACTATTTGTGGGGAAATCCATGCAGACGAAAAAACATGGAGGAAAATAGTTCACCCCAAACGGGGGGCAGATTGGGAGCCCTGGCAGTGGGACAAAAAGCCCCCCCCCCATTTTGGAAAAAAACGAACTTAATCACCCCCAAAAAAATGGTGTTGTCGGAGGGCGGTTTCCCTTATGAAATCCATCGAAATGTTGGTCCCAGGGGTTTGGGGGGAATTTGGGAAATGGCTGAAGTTGGCCCGCCGGCTTGTGAGGGCGTCCTTTTTGCGGGCACAGGAGTCACAAGCGAAAAAAGTAATCCCTTTAAAATTTCCCTTTTTCCCGTTCTGGGGAAACCCAAAAAAACCGGGGGGATCAGGAGAAAGGGTTTTTCGGGCGCCGGGAATGACCCGCCACTTGAGCAATGTCCCCATTTTTGGGTTAAAGGGCCTGCGGGGGGAGCGGGCCACAAAAAATCCTTCCAGGAGAAACCTTCCGGAGGTCCCCCTGGCGCCGGGGAGATAAGGCGCTCTGGGAGGGGAAATTTTGTGCTAAAGGGGAAGTATCGCAACCCCCACGTCGGGAGGCACGGGGGAGGGGATCAGCTCTCACATTTTTCTCAGCTGGCCTTAAGGGGATCTGAAAACGAAAACCCGGGAGAAGAAAAGCCGACCACCTAGCCGGCGTGGGTTTTAAATCGCTGAGCCGTCTGCGATATTGGAAAGGGTTTTTGTGGTCCCCAGTAAATTTCGGATGGGGAAAAAAGGCACCCTCCAGCGATAACCCACTCCTCCAGGGCCAATTTTTTGGCTAGTGCTCCCGGTCCCAATCGGTAATTTTCTCGGCCGCGGAAAGTCTTGGGGGAAAAAGCCCCACCCTTACAGCTTACCCCGGGGGGCCCTTTTTGGTAAGAAATTTCCGGCTCCCCGATGAGGCATTCCCCCCCCCAGTGTAAGGGTTTCGGGAATCCCGGGGCGTTAAAGGATAGGGGGAGAGATGGGGACTTGAGCTTTTAAAATGCCTCCTCTGCCTCGACCGGCCCCGCTTATTGATTTTCTTTTCTTTTTTGGGGCCACTATGGGGCCCCCAACGTGGAGAAGTGGGGAATGAACGGGGGGAGTAGTTGCAAAAAGCCCAAGAAAACGCTGGATTGCCCGCAGGACGATGGGGCGTGGCCACAGCAAACCCCAGCAGAAAAGTTTCGCCCGGGGTCCATCCCCTAGGCCTTGGGTTTCCCAGATGACGTAACCCAAAACGGGAGGCTAGTCGATTGGGAAAAGGCACTTCCCCAGCCTTTTTTGAAAAGGTTTGGGTTTTCCCCCGGGGCGGGGCTCAGTACCCGACGAACTTTTCAACGGTGGGGCTCCCCCGGGCAGGGGGAAACACCAGGATTTTCAAAAAAGGTTGGGCCCCCACCAAAGGGGGGAGGAGGGTTTCCCCGAAAAACGTTATTCACTTGCTTTCCCGAAAGACGGCGGGAGCATTCCCCAGTCCCAAGGGCTTTAAACCCGGTACTCAAAGTGCCCGTCCCTTTGGTGAGAAGGCCGTCTCCATTCGTCGCCCTTGCGGAATTTTTGGGCCAAGTTTTTTAGGGGCCCCCCTTTAGAACCCAAAATTTGAGAAGATCTTGGGGCCTTTAGGGGGGGGCAAACGTTCCGTGATCAACGGGGAGTGGATAACGGTTTTTTTACCGGTCTTTTTCAAACCCCCGGGAGTCCCAAAGCAGGGCCGTAAGGGACCGTCCTTCCCTTTTTTTACGTAAAAGAACCCCGCAAACCCGCGGGGACGAGGACTTTCGGGTGAAACCCCCTTTCCCGAGATTTTTCCTGGGGACTCCCGGGCATGGCTTGAAATTCAGGAACCGGGCCGTGGGTTGGGTCGGGCCCCCCCCCCGGGGAGGGTTGGGGGGGGGACTGGACCCCAAAAATTTTAAATTGGGGCAATCGTTTTTGGACGAGCGGAGGCCCAAATCTCGGCTTGTCTCCAAGAACCCCATCGGCCCTACTCCCCAAAATTCGGGCGGGCCCGGGCCCGGGCTTTTTTTGGGGGTTTTAGCCCAGAAACAAAGGGAAAGCCCGGGCCCAGGGGGCCCCAAACAAACGCCCCCGACATTGGGGCCCCAAAGAATCACCTCCCCCGTAGCCCCGTCCCCGGAAAGGAGAGTGGGCCCCAGGGCCCTTTTTGGGGGTCCCAGGGGACCGCCGACGGGGGCGAGGAAAAACGTAAAGGGGATTTTTCCTTTTTGCAGTGGCCCCCCCCGTTGGGGGGACAGTTTTGGGTTGGTGACCAAAATGGATGGTGTAAACTCAAATAGCTCCCCCCTGCAGATGAAAAATTACCCTGGCCCTTTTCCCAATACCCCCCGGGAGCCAAAACTGCTTCACTAGAGACTGGTTTATGAATTTCCCGGCGGGAAACCCCCAAATCCCAAAAAAACCCGGGACTTTGGAAAAGGATGCCCCTCTCTGAAAAGACCTGCACAGGCATCAACGGCCCGGAGGAAAGGGGGAGGGTTTCAAACCCAGGAAATGCCTCTCCCCCAGATTCTAGGTGCCGGGAGTTTTTTCCCCCAAAGGGTTGGGGGGCCTGGGGCAATTTTCCCCTGTGCCACAAATAAGGCACAAGTTTTTTTTGCCGACGCAGGGCAACTCCTGCTCAGAAAGGGCGAGCCCGAGCAAATTTTCAAGGGGTCCCCCGGTTTGGGGGTTTGGGGGGCTGTGGCGCGGGGGCCTCTGGAACACCGGGGGGGCAAAGGGGGAAAAACCGGGGGGTTGGGGTGCAGATGCTTTTGCCGAAAAAAAAATTCCTCCTCCCCTTCAAGGAAGCGGAGGTTTAATGCGAGGGTTTCAAACCCCGGGTCAGGGCCCCTAGGGAAAAAACGGGAAAGGGCCCCCTACGGCCGGACTTCCTTTTAAAAAGGCTTGAAGCCCTTTCTTTAAGGTTTGCAAAACAACGCGGCCTCGTTTTACCGACAGTTCGGAGGGCCCCGGGTGCCCCTCCCGGATTTGTTTTTTGTCCCATAGAAGGTTTTTACCCCGTGCCCGGGCTTTCCCGGACAGGAGGCTGACCCCCGAAACCAAACCTTTGCAAGTTCAGACAGGGGAACTGATCAACATTTGCTCCACTTCAAAAGAGCATTTGGGGATGAACCCCCTGCAGGGGTTTTAGGTCTCCGTCGAACTTTGGGCGGGAAACGACGGCGAAGCTTTGGGGCCCCCCCAGAGCCACCGGAAAACCCTAGAGGCAGGGAACCCAAACCCCTGGAGCTGGCGAAGGCTTTTCTGCTGCTGGACGGTTGGAAAGAGTTGCGCAAATGGTGGATACTGGGGAGTTTTCTTTCGCCTGTTGAAAGGGGTTTTCTGGGGAAATGGTGGGGCAACGGGGCGGTGTCAAATCCGCCGGCTGGGTAACGGCACCTTGGCGGGATCCATGGCCGGGTCCTAATTTTTACGGTTGGAGGTGGATCCCCAGGACCACCCCCAGGCGAAGGCGAAAACCCCCCACACCCCCCGGGAATTAAAACTAAAGGGAAAACCCCCCTAAAACACCCGAGCCCCCCGCAAAGCGGGTTTGGGCTTTCGCGGGGGTTTCCACCAGGTCATACCACTGGCGGGGGGTTGCCCGCGGGGCGGCCCCCGAGTGTTTAGGTACATTAAACGGCAAACAGGCTTGTGGGCGTAGACAGACAGGAGGTCAGGACAGGGGCTTTTGGGGTTGGAGACGGTAACAAGCAGGAAATTTTAGGGCAGGGGGGCCAAAGGGTTTGTGACAGTAAAAACAGGGAAGGGCTGTACACCGTAAGGGAAGACAGGAAAAGCTCTGGAACACTTTTACCATGGAACCTTTCACCAAGGGTCCGGGAGGGCCGGGGGGGAAGTGGCCCCGGGCCCAAAAAGGACATTGCCCGGGAACGAACCAAATTAAAACCCCGGCCCCATGCCCCTTTAAAATTTAAATTTCCGGGCGCGCCGCCCCTAGGGGGGAGCTACGCGCCGGGGGGCCCGGGGCCAGACAGAAGGGAGGAGCGCGGGCCGGGTAAAGGAAAAGCCGGAGGGGGGGAGCAACACGAGCGCCCCCAACCCGACGTGCGGGACGGGGTCCCCTGGGGGCAAAGGGGCCGGGCCCCCTGCGAAACCCCGGGCAGTGGTCGCCAAAAAGGGGGCCGCGGGCATTAAAATTATCCTCCTATTAAACTATTTAAAGGGTGCTTTGGGGCAAAGGGAAAAGAAACAACCTGCATTCTGTGGCTTCTTTTTGTTTTGCTCTTTGCAGCCAAAATTTTTTTTTCAGAAAAAAAGTTTTTCAAAGCCAAGGGTTGGGGTTTAAAATATGAAAAAAGTAACAGGCCTCTGAGTTTTTCCCTGAGGTTTTTAACCCCAGTTTTGTTTCTTGGGAATTAAAATTGTAAAAATTGTTAAATTCTACAACCAAAAAACCCATTCTTTAAAGGAACATTTCAAAATAATTTTCCCAGTTAAAAAAAAAGAAATTTAAAGGAAATATGGGTTTTTTTTAAACCCCGTTTGGGTGTGCTCAAGACTGCCCCGTACCCTCAAAAAATAAACCCAGAAAGCCCAAAATAACCCTTTAAAAAGTCCCACCTTTTTTTAAACTAAATTTGGATTGCTCAACCTATTACCCTCAAAAAAATTTTCTGTCCCCTTTTTCTTCGGGGTTTTTTTTTTTACTAATTTTTTTAAAAAGGAATTTTTTTTGCTGCACATGTATTATAGCACATATATAGCTATCTATTATACACATTTGAGTCATATTATTATGAACACTGAAGGAAGTTATGTGTGGTAAGCTGGTTTGGTAAGTATAAAAGGTGCTTGATAGGCTGTCGCACACCCTTTCCTTGGGTTTAAATGGGCAATTTTTCGGGGTTTCAAAAAATGATGATTTTTGGGTTCCGACCCAGGGGGGTTTTAAAAACTGAAACTGCGCCCGGTTGTGAACGGGTTTCAAAAACTTTCGTGGGGGAAAATGAAGGGTTTAGTGGACAATGGCACCCTTGGGGGAATAAGTGATATGGAAACACCACGTGCCATTGATGTGAGAGGTGAACATCGGCTACGAAAGAGCATGGGGGGACCTTCCAGCTACAGTTGAGAAGCTTACTACCCTGGGGCAGCAACACAACATGTCATGTGGTTAGAAGTCTCCAACATTGGTTTTAAGAGCATTGCAAAGACTTCTCAGTAATTTCCTAGCCCCCTAGTTACCCAAACTTGAACCCAACTACGCATCTGTGGGACCACCCCAATTGCCATATTCGCTCTATGGATCCTCCCCACTCACCTGCAGCTATGGGATGCAGGCAGCATGACACCAGATACCTGTGACCACCTACCAGGACCCTACTGAGTCACTTGCAGCCCGTCTAGTTGCTGACTGTGCTGCACACGATGGTAAATCTGGATATAAGCTACTGGTCATATTAATGTGACTCGACCTTGTAGAGCGTCTATTTAAAAGCAAAATTGTCAATGTGCTCCTATATGACAGCAAGTTCTGCTACTGACCTTTTTCCTCAAAAAATAAAATTTTTGGAAAAAATTTATAATTTTTTATCTAAAGTCAACTAGCCTCCCTAAAATATTCCCTTCCCCTTTTCTCTATCTCCCCTTCTGGCGTTAGTTGTTTTAAAAAAATTTTAATTATTCATTACACTATCTCCTTTGATCAGCGCAAATGTACATACCCAAAGGGCACAGTTTGGACCTGTTCTAGTGTGGGAAAACAAACCGGGGCTTTTATTTACTACGACAACTCAGACTCAGGTAGACCACC
Source organism: Phyllomedusa bahiana (assembly GCA_025379985.1). Taxonomy (NCBI): domain Eukaryota; kingdom Metazoa; phylum Chordata; class Amphibia; order Anura; family Hylidae; genus Phyllomedusa; species Phyllomedusa bahiana. Next base: position 153,824 of record JAODAL010004134.1, read on the forward strand.
TTTGACTTGGTATGCCAGTCCTAAGTGTTAAGCGCCCAGTTTTGCTGTCCCCCCAGTCATAATGAGTAGCATCATCGGTTTTTGGTGCGACACGCCCTCAAACGCCCCAATCTTAGGCCATTAAAAAGTGCACTAAATGTATGTTTGGGGCGCCCTATTTTGGGGGGCAGCCCCCAAAAAAACATTCACCCTAAATTTTCCAAAAATGAACAGCATGGTTTTAAATTAGCTTTCCAGCCAAATTTTTGTACTGTGCAATTTATGTTTTTTATACTATGAAAATGCGCCACCCAGGGTAAAGGGTTTCATTTTTTTTTTTTTCACGTCCCTTCCTTTTAAATTTAAATTTTCCCCATAGTACATTTTTTTTCCTTTCTCCCCCTCCTCTTACTTTACGTCCTGTTTCTTCCTGCTCCAGCGGCTGCAAGCAACTTACTGACTTCACTGTGAGTAGCATTTTTTTTTGCCCGCATGGCAACATTTTTCTTCAAGGTAAAATCCTTTAAAAACTGTACCTTAAGCAATCCATTGCATCTTTCTCTACATGAAAACTGGCTACACGCGGAACTTATTGCAGCGAGTTCACTGCTACCATTAGCTTATACTGAGAATCCTCTCACAACCTCTCAGGGACTTTCCTAAACGTATACTGTGGCAGAATAGTCAAAACACAGCTAAAAATTGCATTTCCTAAAACCCCAAAAACGTCTGCAAGAAAGCACAGAGCTGTCCTCCATCTTAGCAGCCACAGCATCCTAACCACGTGCACAAGGCAGCCCATTTTAAAAAGAGTCATACCCCCTTAAAAAAGGGATTAACATGTCCAAAAAAATCTGGAAAGGGGCCCTCTGTCGCTCTTCTAGCAGAATGCATCGGGGCACCAAAGACTCAGACATGCAGGAAACAGAGTCCAGTTTCTGGAAAACAAATTGCACGACCTAAACTTGTCAGCAAACCCACGAAAAGATTAAGAGAATTTGAAATAACTAATAAGATTCCGTGATAATCTTGATGTTTTATGAAAAAACTAACACTATATACAGCCATCCCCTATGCAGTGACGCAGCAACATTAAACCACAACAGTAAATCGCTTATCTGCCGCCTTTAAACCTACCAGGGGTGTCTGCTAAGTATATCACATTCCTGAGTAACGCTGATTTTGATGATGCCGCAGCAAAAACTAGCTGGAGAGAAATCTTACTCCAAAACAAAAGATCCATGTGAAAGGCGCCAAAGAAAAGGCAGAACTCCGCATCGCATACCTGCAAAAAGGAAGGCTCTCAGCCCTGCCTAAACCCAAACGTACGCTGTATCTTCAAGAACTTCCCGCTCCAGAAGGTAACATTGATGAAAAAGCTATAGAAATCCGTGCTGACGCAGAAGAAGCAGCATCAGAAGTTCCTTTGCCAAGGGGAACAGAAATGGCTAAAAGACCAAGAGGGCAGAGGAAAGGCTAAAAAGGAAAGCAGAGACAGGGGCCCAACTAAAGATTCTAAAAAAGGGAAAAAGGGGAAGCAGCCGCCTTACCAAGCAAAAGGTTTTTTCGAACAAGCATTAGGCCAAGACACTAACCTAGACTGCTCCATCCTTGCAAAGTGGAAGACCCGGACCCACCGCCAACACTGCTAAAGCAATCACCTCCTGCCCACCTCTAGTCATAGCACCAACGCCACTTCAAAACCACACATGCTGTACCTGAGAAGCATCAGGGGATGCTACCTACCCAGAACAAGGTAATTTCCACATCACACAACAGATCCTCCAGAGCAAAACCCCCCATTTAAACCCCTATGCTACATCATTTCACCTATTCATCTCGCCCCAATCCCAAGAATCTTAGCCCCAGGCATTCACAAGGTAATCTGGTGAAAAACGAGGGGGAGATCAAACATGTCGACTTTGTGATATATGATACGCAGGGAGCTGATAAACATTAGTCTCTCAAAGTTCGTGACCATGCCAAAATTAAGACCGGGAAATCCCCCCTTTGAAGCAGTAATCAATGACTTAACCTCACCGCCAAGGGAAGGTTGACTTGCTTGTAAACTGGTTGGCCCAAAGATTCTGGGGAAACGAGTAAAACTTGAGAGCATTCATGCGGGTCACTCAAAGAAGGCTTGCCGCTGCATGGGAAAGACTTGAACAACTTACGGCGTTCAAAGCTATAAAAAGGCCTTTTTAAGAGACTTCATACCTTTCCCCCAAAGATCCCCAAACAAGGACAACCGCAAGCTTCAAGACCTAGCGACCTACTAAAGGAGCTAGAGTGCAAAAATGGATCCACGCTGCTGGACTGATTTACCTTGTACAGCCAGGGGTGTTAACCGGTAGTGCCAAAATTTAAAACCATAGGGCATGCAAAAAAAAATGGGCAGAAGGGGCCCCCCAAATTAAAAAAAGAGAAACAACGGCCCTTTTCCCACCTTTCCCTATTTTTTCCAGTTTTCATCATGACAAGTGGGAAGAAAAAAACGATCCCGTTTTGACTTCACAAATTGTCTACCAGCTTCATCACATCTAAGGATAAAAACCCCAAAACAAGCAAATAAGATTGAGGGGAACAGTTTTGTTAGGAAGACAGAGTCCCATTCACTGCACCTGCACCACTAGACGGGCGCTCCTGTCCATAAAGACAAAGACCCTAACGTATGTGTCCTATCCACAAAAGACCTCTCCACTAAAGGGAAATGTCGTGGGCTAGGGCAAAGACTTTGCAAGAACGCAGAGACACCTTTAAAGGGAACTGGGATTTTGGTAAAAGTGTTGTCCCTTTTCTTAAAACCATTTTGAAAAAGCTGTAAGGCTGTCATCAATGTTGAAAGGAAAAGTGAAAAACAGTTGCACCCAGCATCCACCTTTTCTCCTGACAACCCAAAACCCAAGCAACATCAAAAGCCGCAAAAAAACGCATGGCGGGGACCATCAGCCAAGTTTCAGCACTCCCACTGCTCCCCCTCCTGCTGGAAGTATGTCCAAAAAGGGGGGCCCCCCAAGTGCTGTCCAAAAGGGGTGTGTCAGTGAGTGTCTACCAGAAGGGCAATCAAAAAGGCCACCGGGGTTTATGCCATAATAGACGAAAAAGCAACAGGTCTCTAGAAAGCCTAAGTTCTTTGGATCTTCGGTTAAAGGGGAGAAGCAAACCATACACCTTAACACTTGCTCCGGTCGCATAAGACCCTCGGCAGAAAGCCACGGATACACATTTCACCAATTAAGGTATCCAAATATCCCTACCACGTTTTTTGAATGTGACCAGATACCTGATGAAAAAAGAAGAAATTTTCCACTCCTGAAGCTGTTTTATCATCATCCCCACTTGAGACAGGCAAAGGAAATTCTCCTATGGACATGAACCCGACATCCTTCTTTGTGGGAAGAGACATTCGGAGTCCATAAGGACGTCAACAATCAAGGGTCCGGGATGATGCCCCAAACGACAAAGCCCTGACCTAGGCGGGGAAATTTTGGCAATGTGTGTTTGGATAAAAACCTTTAAAACCATTCAAGTGAACCCTTTAAAAACCCTTTGTCCCAAACAATGGTCGCAAAACCCACTTCAACCCATGCCCCATCATTACGAGGTAAGGGGCATCTTTCAAAATTTTAGTAAGGCACCAGACATCATTCCTACGCCTTACGATAACTTAGGAGGAGCGGGGTTTCCACAACAAGAGACGCAAAAAGAGAGCCCTTTTCCATGAAGATAAAGAGTTTATCAAAATAATGGACAGAGAATCTTCAAGGATCAATTTAAACCCTTGGGGTTTCAACCTTACCCTTTTTCGGGCTGAAAGAGCCGGCTTCCTAACAACCCCGGGAAAAGCATATCCAGATTCATCTCCTTGAAAAGTACACTAAGAAACAACCTGGAATGAAAAAAATCAATATGGGGCCTTTATGGGAAAAAATATTTCTAAGGACCACGCAGGCCCCCCTCCACCTTGCAAGAGCTGAAAATGCTGGTATCTTCCTTCCTTTGGAGTGTATCACCCCAAAACCCAACCAGATCAGGGGGGTGTTTTTACTCCAGTCAAAACATCATGGCGTATCCCCGAAAGAGTTCTCCCCAGGCCCCAACCTGACCAACAGCTTGGTAGGATACTTATGGATTCAAAAGGGGGACAGTCCCCATTACCGCGACATTGAGCAAATGTTCCATTGTTTCATCGTACGAGAAGACCACCGAAATTTTCCTCAGGTTTTTTGGCACGGGAAATAACTAACAAGGAAAAGATCGAATACCGCGAAGGTGCACGGTTCGGGAACAGCCCTTTACCTGCTTGCTACTTATGGCCCGCAAAGGACTGCTGTGATGGCGAGTCAGAGTTTGGGAAGGATGCTCGTCACTTTGTTGAAGAGATTCTACGTGGACGACCACAAAATCCTTGCCCACGCAGAAGAAGCCCTAGACCTGCTCAAAAGGACACAAAGGATGCTGTTTTAAACTTGTCCCGCTTACACAAAAAATTTCCTCCAAAATACGCGCATGAAAACCTTTTACCCGCCCCAAATGTGCCGCAGAATTCAGAGACTTGAACCTTTGGATAGACGACCCCCCAGTGCAGAGAATTCGGGTTTTTTAGAAGGGACTTGTTGAATGATTCTCTTGGCTTCCAGATTAATTGTCAGAACCCAAAACCCTTCCTAAACGTGGAGCCCTCGTGGTAACAGCCATATGATCCACTGGGCTTTTACACCTTTTTACTGTACAGGCAATTCCTACTAAGACGCCCAGAAACTTTGAGGGGGTGGGATGCTCCACTGCCCCTTGACAAACAGCAAAGTGGGGGTCCGGAAAGAATCCCTGCACGCCTTGGACAAGATTCCTACCCCTTGTTACATTCCAGCATCTCTTTCACAAGCCGAGAAAGGGGAAATCCACATATTCTCAATGCTCAACTGAGGCTATCGCTGCCTCTGCCCACCTCAAGGTAATTGACATTTGCAGTAAAGTTCATGTGGATTCCTGTTTGGAAAGGCTAAACTTCCTAACCAGAGCACCACCATCCCAAGAAATTGAACTTTTTGGGCGGGGTATTTCTGTAAGTCGCAGACTTTTTTCAGCTGAGCTTGATTTCAGTGGATGCATTCAGTTTCTACACTGACAGCAATTGTCCCGGGTTACATAAACCCCAAAAGCCTATGCTATGTCAGTAACCGCATCGAAAGGGTTAGGAAATCTCTAAACCCCAAACAGTGGCACTATGTTCCATCTCACCCCAACCCTGCAGACTGTGCCACCAGACCGCGTCTGTTGGTGCCCCTTTCCAAATCCTTGGGCTGACAGGCCCGATTCTTGCTGAAAAGAGAGTAAAGAAAAATCTGATGAAGACGACTTCAGTCTCCCGGGCCCCGACAACGTCCCGAATTGTCCCAAGTGATACCCTATCACCAAATCTGAAAGGAGGTCGGGTTGAAATTCACCCGCTTTGAACCTTCTCCCGGGCTAAAGCTCGCGCACCATCGCAAGGTTAGCCACATCGCGCAGTCTTTCACCCAGGACATTACACTAAGTGAATTTAGTGATAAAGTAAGTGCAGCAGAGGCACTTTATACTGAACACAGATGTCTTCAAAACAACAGACATTTCCAAAACCCCCCCCTTTTGTCAATTGAAACCAGGAGTCAGCTACAAGGAACTTTTCAAGTACATTGACAATTGTATCACCGGGAAATTTTCCTGAACATCCCGCTAGGGATTATCCCCATTGAATGTTCCTGATCTTTTTACATTATTGTTGTCTGTTTTATTACTTTTTTTCTTTCAGGTCCAGAAGCCATTCTACAAAAGTTATAGATTTTTATTTTGTTGGTTTTTGTGTATTAAAACCCCCGGATTTCAGAAGGGGGGTAGCTGTCCGCTTATATTTTGTACTGTGCAATTTTTATGTTTTCTTATACATGTAAGCTGCCCCCCCCAGGGGTAAAAGGGTTCATTTTTTTTATATCACGTGCCGCTCCTTAATTAATTTTCCCAAGTACATTGTTTTTCCTCTTTCCCCTCCCCTCTCTTACATCACGTCCCGTTTCTTCCTGTCATCCAGCTTGGCTGCAAGCAGACTTACTGACTTCACCCGTGATGTAGCATTGTGTTTGACCGCTGGCAACAGTTCTTCAAGGAAAACCTTTTTAAAATGTACCTTAAGCAACCTCCATTGACTTCTCTACATGCAAGGCTACAACGCTGGGAAATTATTGCAGCGATTCACTGTTACCTTAGTTTACTGAGAATCCTCTCACAACCTCTCAGGGGGTTTCTCTAACGTATATCTTGGGAAATATTAAGTTACCCCAAAACAAGACTGGGAGTATAAACCAATATTTTACATATTTCTATCTAGGCATACAAGGCTTAGATGATTAGCACAATAGAGGATTCTTCACTTATAGACCTATTAGATCACTTTGTGATGCTGTGGTTGTACAAAGAGCATACTCAAGTTATTACAAACCAATTGTCATGTATAAAATTAGTAACTGACAGCAATTATCATACAAGGTGATATCAAAACTTACATGTCAGGTTGCACATTAAAGAGGAAATTATGGCTGTGCTCTTATTAGCCTAATGTCTAGCACCCCAGCAAGTTATGACATATGTTGACATGCAGCAATTTTTTGTTATAAGAGCACCAGAGATGAAGAAAATCTAGAAGGAGCTATGTTTCTAATGCCCATTGATTTTATCTTTTGTTTAGCGAGTCCAAAAAGTGTTCACTCGAAACTTTGTAATGTAGACACATTCTGATTAAGTTTTAGATTTTATAATTTTGGTTGCTACGACATGATGGCCCCTTAGCCCCTGATGTCCCCCAAAAAAGGGTCAGTAAATGGGGGGCAATTTCCCAAATGAATGTGCCTGCAAAACAGTTGTATCTTTATTCCCTGTGTGAAGCAGAATCAACAAACAATTTAGAATAAAATATATGGGTTGAACACTTTAATGAGAAAAGGTTCTTTAGCTTAGTACACCATACGATTGGTTAATAACACTCAGTTGTGACTTGTGTTTCTTACTAATGCCTTGCGACCTCATTCTGAACAATCAAAAACTATGTTACCATCATGTTCAAAATTCGATCTATTACATTTAATATACACGTGGCCGCACAGACAAGCAGAGTCAGAAGGGAGATGGATGCTTCTGGGGACGAACGGGGGCAAAGGCGCGTTCGCAGAGGGGGCAAGCTTTTTCATATTCCATAAGACCCCCCCCCCCACTCGCCTTACACCTCTTTTTCTTCCAAATGAAGATGGAATTTGAAGACAAGCACAAAGCATTGATATTTTCGAGGGGCTTCCAGGATCTTTCTTCTGGGCCGAGTCCCATCCACTCAATGAGGTAATATTTCCTCCCTCTGAGGTGTTTCATGGTCAGGCTCTCCTGAACCTCATAGGTGGTCCCTGAATCTGCTTCTACAGGAGCAGCCACTAACTTTCCAGAATAACGGTTCAGGAGTTCAAGAGTGAAACATGAAAAATGTTTTGGATGCGCATGGAGGAGGCAAA